>JBBCBC010000027.1:13719872-13966973 GCA_037126765.1 Stenogyne calaminthoides | reverse complement strand
ATGTCCAAGATGAACTCAATTTTCCATCTTTTGAGATCGCTTGCCAAGGTTTCTTCAATTCTGGAGTCACTTTCTCCACTATCGTACCATCTTCTTCAATTTATCCGTATAGATCGAAATCACCGAGGCAAAACAATTGTTCCAATCGAGTCAAGTTGCATAATCGAGCCTCACCCGCATATCATACATAACATATTTAAAGATAGAACTTCAAGTATTTTCGCATAATGTATATTAAAGGCTAAAGATACTGAAGAAAGGCTAACTTCAAATCCTGGGATGTGTGATATCCGTCACAAGTAACATCGTCCTTTCTCCATCCGACTTTTCACTTTTTTCTTCTTATCTGTCCGAGGTTCCTTTCCCCCTCAAATTGCCTTTTCACATCACCTCCCGATTCCATCTTTGTTCGATCATGATAACTTGACGATCATCTATTTTAAAGATTCTTCCTTTCAGCCTAACTTTCATTTTTCACCAATTCATCATAGTCGCAAATTTTCATCCCTGAGCTTATTTTCTAAAGCCCGAGAATTCAACAGTAAGCAAATTGCTCAAAGATTCCACCACTTTTTCTCCTAATGATGCGACACCAAAGATTTTAAGTGTCTCGATTCAGATGTAGTATCGCCGCTTCGAAAGTTCGGCGAGTATATCCTCGGGGGTCGTGGATAAGATAGCTCAGTGACGATCCAGATGAACCGCTCTCGGCCTCCACCATCTGCCTTCTTCGCTTTCCTTCTTCAATCTTTGGCCAGAGCCGCTTGCCTGATTGGTACAAGTTCCAGCATGAGGATCAAGAAGGTTCATCTTAAGACATCTGGTTCAAGAATTCCCGAGGTCTCGGGATCGATCCGGCGCCCCAACTGTATTTCTTCAGAGAGATCTCGAGGTCCTTGGAAGATTTCTTGAGATTTTGTCCCGAGCTCGTGAGATGCTCTCAAGCACCTCAGAGAAAATTGCCCTCGGCCTTCTTGCTCCCTGCGACATTTGTCACTATTCGAGCAAAGAACCTGAAGTGAGATTTCAACCTCGCCGGGCCTTCAAAGTTGAGTTTCTTCAGCTTTCAACGGCCTTCTTCCAAGAATTGTTTGAAGCCTTCTCAAGGCCGAGGAGCCAAATATTTTCTTCAATTTTTCTCTTTTAATTTGCATCGTGTTTCTTTCCTCAATTTACTAGTTTCTTCATTAGTTGTCTCAAAGGGGATTGAGAAACCGTCTGTTCTCCCGGGATTGCTTCCACCATCAAGTATCTTCCTCAGCTTTTTCTTTCTCCCCGAGACTAAGGAGTTTTTTTTCTACCTTCAAAGTCTTCTTCGTTGGTTTAACATGATTTTGATTTTGGAAATGTAAGTGAATTCCACAGTAAAATGTCCTCCTTCAAGATCGCTTCCAAAGATAACGCAATCTTGGTTGTATGTAGAATTTTTCCTTGATAACTACAAGAGCTGTCTAATTCTTCTCACTGCTCCTGCTTGATCACCACCACCTTGATCAACAAATAACAAGAACCAATCGAACGCCGTAGCAGTGAATCTTCTTTAATCATTACCATTAGCCTTTAACTTAAGCGCGCTTATCTGCTCAAACTACCGTATCTACTCATGATGCATTTGCTTACAATATCCAACAATATTCTATATTTGAAATGCAAATTTCCTTATTCAAAGTAGCCTTTTAAACTTGCACGGACGCCAAGAATTTTATCCAAATACTCTTTGCTCTCACCCATCATGACACCAGAGTATCTTCACCTCTATCACTTAACTCATATACGGCATTCGTATTCTTAGGAATAATATAAAAATTCCTAACAAAATCCACATATTTTGTACCATGCTCCAAATGCAAGACCGCAATCTCGAGATCTATGCAATTTCATCATCCAATCAGAGATTTGTAAACAAACTCAATTACCTCCGCATGTTCAATATCTTGTTGATTTGGCGACGATTAAGTAAGCTTTTGCATATACTAATCATATGCAACGCCCTCCTCGTGGAGGTGTATTGATGTTCTTTCCGAGAAACAAATATATTCGTATCTTTGGTTTGTTGAAATGGCGAGTTTGTCGACATGAGAAAGTGTCATTTTTGGTAGATTTTGAGAAGGGTTTTTAGATAAGAGATTTTGGGGTAATCGAAGGTTTGAAGCAGAGGGTTTGTAAGATCGAAGGACTTTTTTGAAATAGTAGGCTTGAAAATGGAGTCTTTGTAATGGATATAGGATTTTGATTTATGAAAAATAGATTTAAGGTTTTTACTACCAAGATTAAAACCGACTAAAAATGGTATTTGAAAGGACGGGTTTCGCAGTACTTAGCCGCCAATTTATCCATATTGGATTAATGAATGGCATTTAATTATTATCTCAACATCGATTTTCCTCGAAAGAATTTCAAAGGTCCCGCCCCAATTTCTTTTTTTCGGTGGTTTTGTTATTTATTGCCAATGATTACCGAGATCTGGAGAAACAATAAACGGTGCATGAGTAAATACTTCTTCAGACTAATTTTCCATCAGCCTTTAATGAGTTTTGACCTGATAAATGTCAGATAATACCGAGTACTGAATCTCGGTGATAACCGAGTTTTCCAAGACTCAGTGTTCGTGGACTCTCAATTTTATCCCGAGTTTTCAAGAAAAAACCGAGAAAACTTCATGCATCTGAAAACCTTCAATTTTCCAGATTTGCTTTATTCACCGGATCCAACATACCTAATTCATTCGATAGTTCCCGAAATCTTGATTCAAAAAAAGGTTTAGCCAAGATATCAGCTTCGCTTATCAGAGATTTTCTTTTCCCATTCTGATGCTCTTTTCTTCTCAACATGATCTCTAATGAAGTGATGTCTCGATATCAACATGCTTACATCTGTGTGCAATACAGATTTTGTGTAATAGCAATTGCACTATTATTATCACAAAATATAGGTATCATCACAAATCTTATAATCCTCAATTGTCATGTCGAGCCAAAGAATTGCGGCCAACAATTTCCTCGCAGCCCACGATTCAAAATTCGCATGAAGATCGTCAAAACGAGGTTTGTTTTTTTGAAAACCATGATATCGCTTTGCTTCCAAGAAATCGACAAGTTTCGCGGGTAGAATTCACAATTTACATCCTCCATAATCAAGATTCGAATTTACCAAGCTTAATTCAAGGTTATCATCACCGATACCATAATCCTCTATTCACCAAGGCCTTTTAAGATATTTCCAACACCTTTTAAATACTTCCATGTGACTAAATTTTAGATTAGGACGCTTCGCATACATATCCCAACAAAGAACGTTATATTGGCCTACTTGTCGCGGAGATATAGCAAAGGATCCAATGATCCCCTCTATAATCAGCTGATGATTTATCGATTCACTTTCACCTCGATCCATCTTCAAACCCGAGTTAGTATTCATGGGAATTCTAACTGCATCAGTAATTTCAGACGATACTTTGCAATCATATCTCCGTGTATTTTGCTGATCGATGAATATTCCTTCCTTAGTTTGTTTCACCAAGTCCAAGAAAGAAATTCATCTCCCCATCATTGACATCTCAAACTTTCCTTTTTCATCGAGTAGAAAACTTTTCATTAAATGATGATTTGGAGATCCAAATATGATGTCATCCACATATATCCTAACTAGTAAAATATCCTTTTCCATCTTCTATCCTCGAACAAAGTCCTATCAATGGGCCTTTGATAAAACCATGGCAAGAAGAAACCGAGAAATGGTATCATACCATGCCTCGGGTGCTTGCTTAAGACCAGCGTTAGGCTTTTCCTCTGAACTCAGAAAATTGGTCATTCCGACAAAATCCTAGAGGTTATTCCACATATACTTCCTCCCAAGACACCATTCAAATGCACTTTTCACATCCATTTGATAGACTGGTGAATTTCATATGGGCAACATATGCAAGAAACAACTGATGGCTTTGAAGTCTTGCAACAAAAAGCAAAGGTTTCATCATAATCCAAGCCTTCTTCTTGGGAATAACCTCAGGCAACTACCATTGCCTTGTTTCACAATGTTGTTGTTTTCATCTCTTTATTCTTGAACACCCACTTAGTTCCAATCATATTGTGCCTTTTAGGTCCGGCCCACTAGCTCCCAAACTTCATTCCTTGTGAATCGATTCAATTTTTCTTGCATAGCAACAATCCGTAATGAGTCTTGTAGAGCTTCAATCTCAAGAGTTCTTTTCCGATAAAAACAAATGTAATAAAGCACTTTCACCATGGAACCGCTTTTGTTTTTACTCCTTCCGATAGATCACCCATTAACTGACCAGTAGGATGGCTATCCAACCATTTTCTCCTCGATGTTCTCTCGCTGGATTATACTAGAAAATATGCTTTTTACTTGATAATCAAAAATCAATTTTGGACTTATTTAATCAAATAAATTGTTTATCAATGATGCTTAAAAATATTATCAATGTTACATATATTTATCGATAACTGTTCAATAAGTCGATGTGTTACATTATAGTTAATTTAGTGATACCGCATCACGTAAGATTAAATTAATAAATTATCAGAATTCAAAAGTACGCCATTCACAACCTAGATGGAAATGAACAACCCATCATCGGTAAGGTTGAAGTGTAAGGCTCAGACAGGTTGTTTTGACTAAGAGATTACACTAGTGCATGACCGATGCATCGGGAAGACCTATGGTGAGGATAAATTCTTCGTAATCAACAAGGAAGAATATACCAGCGGTTCGTTATTTCTTAATTTCGTTTTAAATAGATCACGATGATTGGTAACTATTGCTTTGACTTATCATGGGTAGATTAATCAACGAGATTCAATACATTTTATCTTTGGGGCAATATTATTAGTCACATGTGATTGCTAAGATTTAATACGGCGAATCGCAAGACGCTTGTTTGATTTGCCCCTTCTAGAGGTTCATGTTTTATCATACCAAATCTTGCAAGTGAAATTAGTTTCCGGTATGGATAATAATGTTGAACCGCTTCCTTGACCAAGGATAAAAAGATATTAATTAATGGAAAGCTATTTCAGGCTTGAATTAATTAACGGGCTGGATAATCTTAAATATGGGAAATAATAACCGGAGCCATATTGATCGAATATGGGTTAAGATGGATAGTGAATATTAATTATGTAGTGATTAATTAATATTTATGGGCTTGAATAATATTGGGCTCAATATTAGATATTCAAGGTCCATTAAGGTCCAATCTAATTTCCCTAAAGGCCCCTCGAAAGAGCCCAAATATATAGTCCATTAACCTAAAAAAAGGTGATTAAAATAAAATAAATATTGTTGCTTATTTTTCCCTATTAATTTCTGAAAATTATGGATAAGTTGGGAGAAAGATTTCTTTGAATTTTGTTATGGAACGAAGATATGTATTCTGAATACAAGATTATCTCATAAAATTCAAGAAATCTCCCACTTGGTTATCTATAATAAAGATTTCGAAAATTTTGAAATATAGCGGCAAGAAAGATTTTCTTGATTTTCTTGAAAAGATATTATGGAAGTTATGTATTTTGAAATACAAGAATATCTCATAAATTCAAAACCAAATCTCGGATTCCCGGCACTGTATATTTTCAAAAAAATTACCATAATAAAAGAAAGAGGGTGGGATTTTTGAATATTATAATTATGGGAGAAAGAATATAGGAGATATATTCAAGATTTTTTGGAGATCAAGAAAAGATTTTCCCACATTATTTTTTCCCTAAAAATTCGAATAACCTTATGCTCTATAAATAGGGGATGATTATTTCATTCTCAAGTATAATTCCATGTGGGAAAAATTAGGTAAATCCACAAAGGTGGTGCAAACATAATTTATTTTCCTTTTGTTAAATCGCTCATGTCATCCTTCCAATCGATAGTCAATCCAGGGCTAAGGGAATACTTGGGAAGTTCTTTTTGGTTAGTCTAATCCGCCAGATCACCGGCTATCCCAAGAGGTACGCTCACGAAACTCTAGTATTCGCATTGCAGAGGTTTTACTTGAATAATTATATGCATGATATGTTGTTGAATTATTATTTGAATTAATATAGGATTAATTCATGCTAGTAATAATTATAAGAATTAAATTTGTATTTAAATATTCACCACCTAATAGATTTGAGGTAACTTATTCCCCAACACCCCTTCAAGAAGGTCCTCAACATCGTAAATGTTAGTTCATAGCTCATCAAATCATGTGGAATAACAGAAAAGGAGAAAGGGAATCATCTTCCTCGTGGAAATTCCATTAAGACAACATTGTCGAGACATTTGTTCCCCTTGGTTGATAGATTCGTAGTTTGCCTCACCCATGACTACATCTTTCATCGGCATTAAAATACCGAGTCTCAAACGCCAGATGTTCGTGGATTGGGTGCTTTAGTGGTCAATTTCCTTCGAAGAATTTTCATCCCGAGTCTCACCATCCTCGAAGTTTTTTCATCCCTCAACTTTTTTCAATTCGAGTCCCATCTACCCATTCATAGAAAGTGATCGACTTCTTTCTTTTCGTGTTCAGAGGATTTTTTTTCAGCTAAGTCCGTGATTCTTGGTCGTTTCCCTCGAAGTATGTTCCCCGCTTTTCTCGAACACAAGTAGATTCATCAAAACAACATGAGGTGTTTCTTCCATTAATAAGAGGTCCTTTTTCAGATTGTAAACTCGAAGGCTTTTACCGACTTCGTATCATCCTAAGAATATCCCTTCATCGCCTTTGCTATCAAAAAGTTTTCAACCCGATCTTTACCATTATTGGTATGAAACACTTCAGAACCAAAACACACGGAAGAAAGGTTCGTGAGGCTTCCTTTCATTCCACAACTCATATGGATTTTTTTCCTTGATTCTTGGTCAAGATGGATCTCGTTTCCGAGAGTAGCATGCGGTTGATAGCTTCAAAATTTCAAAAATCTCTTAGGAATATCACCTTCAACAATCATTGTTTTTGGCAAATTTCTTCGTAGTCCTATTTCTTCTTTCAAAGAACACCATTCTCATGGGGGTCCTTGCACCGACATGTTTCATGGGTTATTCCATTTGTCGCACAATAATCGATATGATATGATTGATAAACCTGCCTTTTATCCGATCCGATCTTTGACCACACTCGCATTCTTTTCAAGATCAGCCTTTTTCAAGATTTCTCGCATTTTGTCTCCAGCCTCCTTCTTACTAAGTAAGAATATGACCCATGTGTATCTAGAGAAGTCATCAACTACCACAAGTGTATATTTCCCCGCCATTTGTGCATAAAAAGTTACTAGACCAAAGAGATCCATATGTAATAAATTGCAGATTCTCGGTCAAGAGAAACATCTACTTTGCTTTTGAAAGATGCTCATTTGCTTTCCTTTCCGATGTGCATCACAAACATGATCTTTAATCGAACACTTCATTTGGTAACCCCCCTCATAAGTGCTAATCTTGCAAGTTTGTTCAGTGGTTTTAAAGTTTATGATTCACTTTGTGCCACAAACTAACTGCATCGAAACTTTTTGCAAACTGCATATGTATCTTTAGGAGATAATTTCCAATCAACAAGATACACATTTCTTTTCTAGTACTACCAAGAAAATTTTTCTCAGAAAGTATTGTTTTTCACATAACATAAGTTCTTTTTAGAACTCAACACCAATCCTTTTGTCACAGAATTGATCGACAGAAAAGCAAGTTATGCTTTAAACCGTGACACATATGAAACACCATGGATATGAATAGAATCAACTTCAAGAGTTCCATATCCCATTTGTCATTCTTTCGAAAGGGTCTCCAAATGTGATCTCGATGGTGTTTTTGCCAACATAGTCAAGGAGTAGTTGCTTATATCCCGCATATGTCTTGAACATCCACCGCCCGTATATAATACAAAGAAAAGCACCATTTCCACTCATCAATGTTGTATGATTCAAATTTAAATCGGCTTTTTCCTTTACATGAAAAATGTATAAGTTTTTTAGGTACCCATTTGGTGTAGGGTCCTACTGTGTTAGTTCTACTTTTTAAACCCAAATCGGCCGGATAACTCTAATTACTTTTAGAGTGGCTGATTTGTCTCCCCATAAACATCTACATACACATTCACAACCCTAGGTGCCTTGGCAAAGGTACTTTGGTACGAAATTTCTTTAACTTGAACAATACGAGTCTTAGAGTTCTTCGGTTCGTGCTTTTGTTCAAGTGCCTTAGCTTTGGTGCACCGACCACATCACGACTTGGGTTCAGGAAACCTTACCCTTAGACAAGTGGGGTTTAGGTTGCCCAGATCGAAATTGGGTTCTTTCAAGAATCCGAGGATCTGGTCTTTTCAAATAGAATATCTCTCGGCCGAGTGTTTCTCTTCTCCTAAAATTCCTCCATGGTTCAAAGGTGATCTCTTCAAAGTTGGTATTCTTAGCCCGAGGCTTTAAAGCACCGGCTCGAAAATTTCCAAAACGAAAGTGTTCCCGTTTTTCTAAATTTTTCCCCGATGTTTGGGATTTCTTCCCCGAACCTTTCAGCTTTTCAAACCATAGTCCTTTACCCTTGTCTAAAAACTTCGGGTTGTTCTTCAAGAAGAAGATGCCACCGGTTTAACAAAGATAAATTTGGTGCTACTAGAAGCAAGATTCGTGAGGACCTTGTGAGGTTCCCTCGAATGTATCCCAATCCAAATTTTTATAGTTGTTGGTCTTTGATAACTCAATTTCATCTATTACTTTAGATGCAAAATTCAATAGAGCTAACTTTTCTCTCACAAGACTATCCTCACATTTCTTTAGAGTTTCATGCTTCAAAGAGGTCATTGAACCCAATTCGATAAGTCAATCTCTTTAGTGGGATTTCTAATTTTCCATTCGTGATCTCTATCACCTTATCTTTTCTCGAGAGTTGTATTTTCGTAACATCCAAGCCATCAAGAGTTCCCATCAATTGGAGAAGTGATCTCAGATTTTTAGAGTCTTTCCACTTTATCTTCTCAAAGAATTCCTTTGTTCTCGCTTCTTGAGTTTCAAAGAGAGCGCTCTTGTAACACGTAATAGTCCTTCATAAGATTCTCAAACTAATCCATCAGTCAAAGTTATCACATTGAACTTGAGAACTCATGTGCTTGTAGGAGCAACAACAGAGATAGAAGAATTTACTTCTCCACAAACCCATAAGACGACATCATCATCACATCGGGGTCGAGAAAATTCATATTTGAGAACCGGAACCTTCTTCTTCGTATGTTTTCTTCCTCTTCTCAATCATAGCTTTTCCGGAGATCTTATTTCGCTTTGGCTTGTCTCCTTTTTTTCTTTTAGCACTCAAATAAAGATACCATATTGAAAGTGACCTTTCTTCCGGATGGGGCTAGAAAGATTCCAGGTATCATCATCCTCCATCACTTTTTCTCTTGGTCTGAGTCCTTCTTCGACGGCGGATCCTTCACCGTCCTTCTTTTTTCAAAGAATCAGTCCCTTAACTTCTAAGTTTCTCTTTGCACTGCGGATTCCCGTGAAGATATCTTATATTTTCCATATCGCTATTGAGTCTTTTCAAAACCTCCTTGCCATCAAGATTAGCTTATCCTCTTGCTCATCCCGATTTCGCAAAGTGAGTTTTCGCACTTCTAGCTTTATTGGTTTCTCTTGGCTTTAAAAAGTTACATTCTGCTGGATGAAGAATCATCTTGTCACGATTTCTTAGTTTTGTCAATCACAAATTCATAAGCTTTCGCCTCGAGAAAAAACTTGTTGGTATGGCATGAAATCAATATTTTTAAGTGTTTTCAATCACCACAACATGTATATCCCATTTCTTAGAGAATCCTCTAAGAATTTTCAAAGGCCACTTCTCTCCTGGGGTATCTTTTTCCCAAGAGCACCTCGGATCATTCATGATGCTAGTGAATCGACCTCAAATTTGTTAATGGACTCACCATCTTCCATTTCCAAAGCCATCATACTTTCCAATAAAGAACAGAAAAGTTTGTTTTCCTTAATATGATCTCAGGCTCGACACATAACAAGTGTGTCCCATATTTCTTTGCATAGCTTCAATAAAGGAGAAATCATCCCCATAACACCATCATCAATAGTGCTATACAAAGTATCTTTAAGAATGTAGTCCAGATCGACTAACTTTCTCTCATCAGAGTCTTGGTCATCAAGTTTAGAAATTCATCCCTCGATCATTTCTCTCAAGATCGTTGATTCCGGGATTTACAATAAAGAATTTGAATGGTCCTTCTAAATCACTTCCACATTCTTTCATATTTTGAATACGTATGAGCCTCGCATTCTCGCCCATAGGTCATTGCTCCTCAACAGAGAAATAGAAGTTTCTTTAGAAGGCATAATGATCGAGCCTTGTAAGATATCAAAGAACATATCTATTCAAGAGACCACCAAAGTCTTTCAAAGAATAGACTATGGCTACCAAAACAAGTGGTCAAAATGAACCATCGCTCCGATACCACTTGTTGGTCCCTATTAACGGAGTCTCACATGTGTACGGGGGAATACACGGTTCAAAGGATTTTTTAAAACTTTTTCTTCATCGAGGTCGATGGATCAAAGTTATCCCGATATTTTGTCCCGAGAAGCACCTGGATTGCCCTGGGTCAAAGTTCATCGAGACAATGATCCCGAGCCGCTTTTCGCTTTGCTATTAGCCTAACCGATCCTGAATTTCAGGAGATCCCGAGGAGCTTCGATCGATAATTATTCATCAACACTTAGTGAGTTAGTTCAGTTTGGTAACTATCCGTTTCTAGCTACTCAAGTGTGGAATGGTTGGCCCTAAGTTTATATTCGATTTAGGCTTTTTGCCGAAATATCTTCTTCCTTTAATAAAACAAAGATTAAGGCTATGACCAATTTTATGCGCTTCAAAATGATCGTTCCAATCAATATCGATAAATACGCTTTCAAAGGAAAACATGTTATGATAAAATGCAAAGATGTAAAGCAAACAACACAAAGAATTATAAGGGTTCATGAGACTCAAGCTCCACGCCCACTTTCTCGATCTTCAGAGAAATTCCTTAACCACTTCCTAAAGCTTTTCAAATAACTTATCAGAGCTTTCACCACACTTTTCTACCTCGAGTTTTCTCGGCCGACTCACTACATCTTACTAACTCAAACACACACAAGTGTTCGTTCGACTACCACAAGTAGTTTACTAACTTCTTTCTCTAGAGTTTTCTCGCTAACTCACTGAGCTTACTCACTCTTTATAACTCTAACTCACCAACAAAACACACACAAACCACCTTAACAAAGGGTTTGGGTTTTGGGGTTGGTTTCAACTAAGTAGATATCCTTTACAATAAGAACTAATGCAAAAGGCTAGATATATCTTTAAGCTTTTGATATATCTATCAATCTAAAGCTTAGAATAAGGAGCTCTCCAATGTGAAACACTTGGGAAATTCTACGGTTTTCGAAAGTGCTTCAATTTGCAATAATTTAATGAGCTCTTGAGTTGCTTTTGAAATTTCTCAGAACTCTCTCAATGTAAAGTGTCAATGTATTTATAGCAACTTCACCAAGGTCACTTTTTGAAAAAGTATCCTTGAAGAAGAGATATTTATGAAGTTTCTTCTTCGTGTTTGATGAACTACTATTTTAGTGGTTTGAACACACCCTTGCATGTTTTAGGAAATATGCACCATGTAGCCAAGCACCAATTTTTGCAAATTGAACTTAAGATTACTCACATAATTCATGGTCCTGTCGGCTTCAAAGGTCAAGAAGTATAGGTTGTCTTCCTCCCATTGGTTCTTGTTTCAAATAATGGTGACAAAAAAAACGAATTTTTCGTCAATCGGAATGAGACAACCTTAAACAACACTTAGACTTAGTTCTTTGTCTCGCACTAGAAATGTTTTGGGAAATATCTACTTTTCCTAACATGTGCTTTCTGGCTTTGTAGTCTTCGACGATATTATTCAAATGCTCCAACATTCAAAGATATCAGTATTCAAAGATTCATCGAGTCTTCAAGAACCATCGAGTCTTCAAATCTTCAAAGAATTTCATCGAAATCTTCGTTTCTTCCAAGAACTTATCGAAGCCGCTTCTTTAGCAACTTAATGAGTCTTCAAGCACCTTTTCAAAGAACTTATCGAGTCTTCAAGAGTCTTCAACAACTTACCGAAGCCTTCAAGAATATCCTAGTCTTCATTTCTTCAAAGATCTACAAGATTTTTGAACATTCAGCCCCATCGATTCTTTAGTTACTCAAGATCTTCCAGTTCTTCAAGAATTTCAAGATCTAACCCGATCTATATCCGCTTAACTATACATCAGGCAGATTTTCATGAACAATCTATGCAAAACCCCGACTCAGACTATCAAGATTATCCCTAACATGTCATACTTAGGGTTTTTTGGGATCTAATCAAAACTTCTTTATTAAAATTCATCTCCCAACATTTTCAAACATCATCAATTATATTCTTCAGATTATGTAGATTATGTAGATATTTTATAATTTTTAAAAATTTCATTTGCTTAATCTATACTTCTATACTTATATAAAAACACAATAATCTTGTAAAATCTAGCACTCTTTTCTCCTCTCCACTTTCAAAATTGTTCACTTCATTTTGACACCGTTTTTTCCCCATTCTCTAATTCATTAACTAAATCACTAATTAATTTCAATGTGTTTTGCATTAATTTTTTAGTGGTCTTATTTAATTACTATTGTATGAAATAAAAAAAATACATTTTAATTTTACAACACCGATATGATAAATCATTAATTTGAAAAAAAAAAAATCAATATAAATTTTTTTAATCAACCTAATAACTTTAAAGTAAAGAAAGCTTTTTTTAATTTCTTTGGTTTTATAATTGTTATTCTCATTACCTGTATTCCGCTACCTATTTCATTAAATATTTGATTTTTTTAGGAAAATAATTGATTTTAGATCAATTTTTGTTGCATAGCTTTAAAATAGATATAAGACAAATACTTTAAAAAAAAAATTAAGCTCCACTTTTTTTTTTTTTTCTCCAAATATTCAATATACTTTAATATTATATATATATATATATATATATATATATATCATAACATGTCTTGCTACAAACTAACAACATTATTTGTTGATGTTGACTAACATTACATATAATTTAAAAAAAATGTAATATATAATTAAAATTTCATTGCACTAAACATTTTCTTATATATAATGAATTGACAATCTAATAATAATAATATACATATATAAGAAAAATAAATTATGTATATTATTATTATATTTAAAAGAGACTTTTATATGAGACTATCCCATACGTGATACAACTCAATTTATAAGACGGGGCACAATTTGGGCATGTCACTTTAACATTTTAGAAAGGGTGGATATTAATTTGTGCTAAATCCAGATTGCCTCATGTAGTTCATACATTTTAGATTTTTAGCACAATATACATGTCACTTTAAAATTATAAATTTAACCCTTTTTTTTTACTTAATTTCATTTGATTATTTATTAAATTTTTATTATTAACTATTTTATAATAAGTTGTTCTACATTAATTTTATAAACCAATTGGTTAAATCTTTTTTTGTTAGTATTTCATGTATTTCAATAAAATCAAATGCCAAAATAAAATGGAAACAAAGGGAATAATTCATAATTCAATCTTCATGAAACAAAAATCAATTAGTATTTTTTGCTCGTTTTATTTGGATATTGACTCAACTAATTTCATTCTAAAAATAGTTTACTAACATATTTATGGAACAATCTTACACAAATCTTTGTTTAATTAGTTCAATTACATATTTATGAGACGATTTTACACAAATATTTATTTAGGTCAATTACATTCAATTAACTTAAACTTATCGATAATATAATTTCTCATTGAGACAAAATTCATATGAGAGACGGTCTCACATAAAGACGGGTACAATCTAGCACAAATTACACCCATCCCTCCCAAAGTGTTAAAAGGCCAATGCCCAACTTTATACCCCCTCTCACCGTGAGATTTTGTCTCATGAAAGTACGAATATCATCAATCGCAATACATGTCAAACACCCCTATTTTCGGTTATTTGAAAGTTTTCTTGTAACTTGTAAGAACGAAAATTGTTATTACAAAATTTTCGGTTCTTTTAAAGTTTCTTGTAACTTGTAAGAACGAAAATTCATTGTTACAAAATTGAGAGGTCTTACCGTTTAAGCCTTTTTAGGTAGAGAAAACCAATTATGTCATAGGTCATTTTTATTATAATTTCAGGTATTTATTATTGTAATATACTATTGTAGCTAAATTTACTTTCTCCTATTCAAAACATAATTGTATCCAGAGCTTCTATTAGATAAGAATTACTTGCAAAAGTTCGAATTAAACCAAAATTAATTGAGATATGCCGCCCTTATTACACAGTCACCCTTTTAAGAAAAAAAATATATTTCAGTCTATATACATATATAAAAAAAGGTCTTGTGTGAAATATTGCACACTAACGTTATGCCAACAAACACAAATATAAATAAGACAAAAAATGATCTAAAACTCATGTGTCGCAAGGGCGGGCGTGGGCGCAAGGGCATGGAGGGGGTATAATTCCTATTAAACACATAATTTTTTAATTTTTTTGGTCAAATTTAAGTTGTGGGTCAGGGCTTTAGGTTGGGTGGACGATATGTATTTGTAGAAAAATATCTTTATCAAATATGTGTTAGACCAAATGTTCAAGTTTGTTGTTAATGAATTTGGTCACAGTTTAATTCCTATTAAACACATAATTTTTTTTAATTTTTTTGTCAAATTTTTGTGTGTTACTACATCTATATATATAACTATTACTACATTGTTATATTGAAAAAATTCATATCTTACGCAACACGATAAAAAACATATCGTAACACATAAATATTCATAAGATAACATGGGTCATAAGGTAACACATTATTATTCATATGGTAAACACATGAGTATTCACATAAGTATTACGATATATGTGAACAATGTTACATATTACTACCCCGTCCCCCAAAAAATATGCTCAGAGAGTTTAAACGTTTTACTTAAAAGGTAGATTAAGTCCATTTATGAATAACATAATTAAATGTGAGTAAAGTATAATAATACCTTGAGTAATTAAGTGTTTGTCATTATAAAGATTAAAAAATTGTGTCGGAGACATGCTTAATCTACCTTTTCCGAAAAACATGTTTTAGTCCTCCGAAGCATACTTTTGGGGACGGAGGGAGTACTAAAAAATCATATGTTACTACATGAGCAAAAAAGTGTCACCCTATGAAAAACGTGTTATCAAGATGAACAAAACCAAGACAAGCGAAAAAGAAATCCTTTAGTCCAAAATTAATGATTTAAAGAACAACTTGATGTTTTACTACATGAACAAAAAAGAATGTTACCATATAAGCAAAAAGTGTTACTACATGAACAAAAACCAAGATAACAAATAAAAAATTTTTTCAAATTAAAAATTACATATTTATAGATCAAATAGAAAAAGAGTGCAAAAGGATCTGAATTTAATTACACACTTTTGTGTTGATGGGGTAATCCAAACACCACACACATATTCTCTTTCTTTCAGAATCCACACCAAAATTCAAATTGAACAACCTCATTTCATCTAATGATCGGGCGAAAAAGAAAATTAGGCACGAACGAGGAAGAAGAAACCCGTGAGATCCGCCAAAGAATCAAGAGAAGATGAAGAAGAAAAAATATGATCATTCTCACATCGCTGATGGAAGAAGATGAAGAAACCCATTAGCCCGCCAACAACGCCTCTAACTCGGCCCCTACCCGACCATGAGAAAAAGAAAAAAAAGCCCAATTGCACATATCACTTTTATGCAATATTGCATACAAATTTTATGTAAAAAATAATAGTCTCCAACCTCGCTCCTTCATCCACTTTATTATTCTCCCCACTCTCTCCCTCCCTCCTCCCTCCTCCCTCTCTCCACTTTCCACAATTCACTCCACGCAATAATTGTAAAAAACTCAAAACTAATTTATAAGCTCAAATCTAATTCACTCCACATTAAATAATTGCAATAAGTCTAAAATTAATTTACAAGCCCAAATCTAATTATACATCTTTAAAGACATTCAGATAAAAATCACAACTACAATCCAAATTTCATTTTTACCACTTCACTCTCTCCACATTCTCCGATTATTTAACTAAACCATTATTTAATTTGAATGTGTTTTGAATTATTTTTTAGAGATTTTATTTAATTTTTTTGTATAAAATTAAACAAATACATTCTAATTTTAGAAAACTAATATTATAAATCATTAAATTAAAAAATAATCTCAATATAAAATTTTCTTATCAACCTAATAACTTTAAAATAATGCATCTTTTTTTAATATAAATCTATAAATAAATCTCATGACAACACATTATTTGGACTAATGTAATGGGTATTTTGCTATCTATTTCATTAAATAATTGATTTTTAGATGAATTTTATTTAAGTAAGTATAAGAAAATATTTTTTTAATTAAGTTTCACTTTTGTTTTCTTCTTCAAATATTCAATTTACTTAATTAATTAATTATATATATATATATAGATTTATTATATCATTAAATTTCTTACTACAAACTAACAATATTATTGATATAATTGACAAACATTATATATAATTTTTTTTAAATGTAATATATAATTAAAGTTGCAACGCACTAAACCTTATCTTTATATATAATGAATTGACAAACCTTTATTTGAACATTTACTTAATATTTGCGCCATGCAAATACTTTTCGATTGAGCTCTACAAAATTCATAATTTATTAAGTAATATTGTAAATGAGACCTAACATCGCCAGGTGAAATACTAGTTTATTCTAAAACATGAAATAATATTGTTTGAAAAATATTGAGGAAGCAACCAACACATAGATACTTTCACTTGTACAATTCCATGATCCAAATGTCATAAGCACAACAAACTTGAATGAATTGTTTGTGTTCGCTTTGTTTAGCCAAAGTTTGAAATTTTTGGTGACCTTTTTTTCCACTGACATAATGCTCAACATAGTTATATCAAAAAAAATTGTAAAATTATGCAACCTAATCCATTTCGTCATCCCCGAGGATTCTATCAACAATAATCACTTTTCCATTTTTTCTAGAAGAGCTTCATAACAATTTTTTAACAAAGATTTGACAATGTGCTTCGCTCCAATTATGACAAATCCAATCGCAAAATGACAAATTCAATTTTAGTGATCTCTAAAAAAGTACATATATACATATATAAATAATGTAATGACAAAAAAGGATCGCCATGATCGCCAAAGGAACATCAACGCCATCCAAGTAGGTGATCGATCTTTTAGTGATACTTTGGGCGCCTTTCGCTAAGATCCGGATTCGCTATTTGTTTGTTGCAAAATTTTTGTGGGTTGTTTTGATTCCGGGTTGTGTTGTTTCATTAATTTTATGATTTTCATGATCGCCATGATCATCCAAAAAGCAACATCAATGCCATCCAAGTATATGATCAATCGCTGATGCTTTGGGCACCTTTTGATCGGGGATCCGGATTCGATATAATTGGTTTATACTTGTTTTGTGGTTTTGTTTTGTGTCTATATATCGGGCCTTTCTCCCTCACAGAGCCACTTGTTTTCTTCTCGATACCGATTTCTAATCACGGGTTTAGTCACTTTTACTTTTTGCCTCAATGAGGAGGATGAGGAGATGATCATCGAATCGATGATGTCAAGGAGAATGCGAGAACATTGAACTCGCTCGTGGGGAAATTCTTATCGATCAAGGAACTAATTTTAATATATTACGCAAAGCAGATGGGCGAGTGTATGGCGCCCAAGAAAGGGCCACCACCATCAAAGAGATCGAAGGGTAGAATTCATTGTCAATTCTATCAAATTTTGACCCAAAAGGGTATCACTTGCGGACCATGGACTCGAGCCACCCGCTTGGTGCGCCAACTCTCGGTAGGGTGAAAACCCTAAATCCGCGGCCGCTGAACACTCTACCTTTTTTGGGTTAAGGTGGAGGACATACCGCTGGTTTTTTTTTACTTTAGAGGGTGGGAAAGATGCCGGAAACTTTATAGACGCTTCGAGTACGACGGATCGAATAAAGGGTCGGGCTATTGAACTTCATGAGAATACGAAGTCGAGATCAACACCTTACCTTTTAAAAATAAATCTGAAGGTCATCAAACTTGTAAATGGGGTGTCTGGAAAAGGTTAAGTTCAAATATGAACGCCTAAATTTTTTCTATTTTGTGTGGGCAAGTTGACCACACGTAAAGCTTTTTGGATCCGTTTTTGATAACACGAGGGTGTGATTAAGAAGGAATGGGGACCCGAAAGGCGGGGTAACAGAGTGGAGAGGGCAAACACAAATAGGAGACAAGTGGCCCGGAAGGCGATGTGGAAGAGTCATCCGGCAATGAGGACCGTGGAGAATGGAAACCCCGAAAATTACGGGGACATGGGGGGCAAGGCGAGGAGTCGGCACGATTTACGAATCATGCGATAATCCCCGCCAAGTCCAAAGGAAAGTCCGTACCAAAAATCGCGAGGTAGTGAAAATCTTGGGTTAGATACTAAAAATAATGAAATTACTTACAACCCTATTTTTGACCAAGGGTTGGACCTAACATACCGAAAAATGACAATGATGCCCCGAACTTAAAAAAAGAGGAAGAGAATCGCAGCTACACACATGTTTCAACACGCTAATACCATCACACTCGACATGGAAGAGGAGGGGGAGATCACCGGGCGAAAGGCTTATTTTTTAACTACGGGTTCGGTCGACCGGGTCGGCCGTATAATGATCTTTTCTAGTCAGAATTGCAGGATTGGGCCCCCCCGCCGCAATTCAGCCTTTTGTGGGCTAGTTAATGCCCGTAGTTCGATGTTATATTTCTTTGTGAAACTTAGCCCGCTCTAATAAAAATTGAGGAGCTTCAGGTGCATTTGCATTATGACTGCTTTTCCTCGGGTTGATTGTATTGATCATAGTGGTGGTTTGTGTATGCTTTTGAAACATTCAAATAAGTGCAATTTATTGAACTTCTCTCGTAACCATATTGATATTCTTGTTAATGATAAAGATGGGTGAATGGAGGTTTACCGGTTTCTATGGTTTTCCTAATGCTACCGTAGACGCCAATCTTGGAATCTTCGAGGCAATTATCAACTAGATCACCATTGCTCGGGTTTATGTAGGTGACGCCAATGATCTTCATCGCGAGGAGAAAAGCGAGGAGCACAACGACCTAACCGGATGATCGCTGGGTTTAGGAGGCTATTCTTGATCGCAACTTGATGAAAGTCGACCATCGGGTATAAATTTACTTGAGTAAGGGAAGAGAGTCCACCGTCTCCGGTAGAAGAAAGGACGACCCACTATGGGAATCTAGATGGCATGCCTGCTTTTCTTAATGCTAAACCGATGATTAGTTTCCCAATTTTCACCACAACCCCATACTATCGACACGCCCCAAGTGTCCATGCTCCAAGGAATGCACGATTTCATTTTCGAGAATAAATGGTCGGACGAGCCGATGTTGGGGAGGTCAGAATCAAAGCTAGAGGGGTTTAAAGACATTTCAACTACTTCCCCCGGCCCGAATGCGAATTCCTGATTCTTCAAGATTGTGGTTCACACATTGCTAGAGCCCATATTCTCACAGACAAGACCTGAAAAGACAGATCGCTAGACTTAGACATTTTGATAATTATGAGGACAATGAGAGATTGGTTAAGGCAAGGCCGAACTCTCGAAAAATTTCATACAAGAGGAAAGTTATTGGAGACAACCCGCAAAAATATTCGCTTAAAGGAGGGACCTTAATACTTTATTTTTCCATCAAACGACTTCTCGACTAGAAAGAAAGCAAACACGATACATGGCCTTTATGATGAGAAAGCAAATCAGGTTGTTAAGAGATACTTCACAACACTCTTCACTCTTCTGAAAGTGTTCGTGATATAAATCATGTAATCTCCTCGCCATTTAAAAAGGGTTTCATGTGAAGATAACGAAACCTTACAAGAACTTTTGATAGTGAGGAGTTCAAGTCACATCTCAAATGCATAAAGACAAAGCCCCGGTCTTGATGGTTTCAACCCCAAGCTTTCTACAAGAGATTCAAATACCGGGTCCTGATATAGTGGAATCTGTGAAAAATTGGTTGAAAAACAGCACTTTCCCCGAGAGTTTGAATAACACGAACGTCGCGGTTGATACCCAAAAATGATCACCAAAGAAATGACAGATTTAAGACCGATATCCCTATGTAACGTTGTTTATAAGGTGGTGTCAAGGTGTTGTGTAATAGATTAAATCAAGTCCTACCTACATTAATAGACGGCAGCACAATGGCTTTTTCAATCGGGTAGGTCTATCCAAGATAACGCCTTTGATTGCTTTTGAATCTATCCATAGTATGAAGGGGCGGGCGAAGGTAGGAAGGGTGATGAAGCGATGAAAATAGAAATAATCAAAGCTTATGACCGTAGGATTGGAGATATCTTGAGGTCAGCCCTAAAGAAAATGGGGTTTGATAATAAATGGGTGGGATGGATAAGACTTTATGCAGGCATTTATATCTTTACTCATTTCTAGTTAACAATGAGCTCGCGGACCAATTATTCCGGGCTGACTTCGCCAAGGAGACCCGTTGTCCCCATACCTTTTTATATTGTGTGCCGAGGGCCCATCGGGCGCCTTATATCGTGAAAATACATCCGCACGCCCATGGGGTTCAAGCGGTGTCGACGCGTTCTCGGCCAGATCTCATTTGCCGCTTGTCGACGATCGCTTACTCATTTGTTCGGCAAATAAGGATGAGTGTACGGTCCTCAAGAATGTTTAAACATCTATGAAAAAATCGTCCGGGCAAGCCATCAACTACTCTAAATCCGGATCCTCTTTAGCCCAAACGCGAGTGCTCATTTGAAAATTTAACTCAAAGGGATTCTAGGGTAAGCAAATCCCTAACACCGGAAGTACTTAGGATTACCATCACCATCGCGAGGGAAGAAGATATTTTCTCGTACATAAAAGACCTAAGCATGGGCGAAGATTCAAAGTTTGGAGAGGAGGAAGATATCGGGCGCGTAAAAAGAGGTTCTAATTAAAAGCGCAACACAATATATTTCGGCGATCAGATGAGCACGCTTTCATTCCGCCAACTCTTATTGATGAGCTCCATCGAATACTCAATGCTTTCTCGGGGGGGCCCGACGGATCCAAAGAAAGGGATGAAGGACAACGGGGAAAATCTTTTGCAAGCATAAAAACGATAGGGGCACGGGGTTCCGAAACCTCCATATGTTCAACGCGGCTATGGCCGAAAACTTGCTTGAGGTCGCTTTCGCCGCCAACATCTCTTATTGGGAAAATTCTCAAGGCACGGTATTTCAAAGACACCTAATATCTTGATACACAAATGACACAATCCCAGCTATACTTGGAGAGGGATTCACACGGTCTTAGGATTGTCTGGCCGGTATAAGATGGAAGGTGGGAGAGGGTGACAAGGTCCTTATTTTGGGGGACTTTGGTTGAACAATAATCATTGTTTCCAGATTATGACCGGGTTCCCACGTCAAGACATGGTTGTCAAGGATCTTTTATTTCGGGATGAGACAATGGGACTATTAGGTGATTACAGAGGTGTTCAATGAGGAGGATAGAGGACGGATTCTCAATGCTACCCCCGCCCCGAACAATTCCCGATAAGAGGATTCGACACTTTGATTCTAAGGGTAGATATTCGTGAAGTCGGGCTTATCATCTCGCCAAGCCGTTAATTAATCCATGTTCGTGATTATGAAGACACCATTGGAAAGCCATATGGAGATATAAAGTGCCGCCTAAGATTGTGGTGTGTTTTTTTCGCCTGGTAAGGGTCAGCTGGCTCGCACGAGCTAGAATTTCGAGGTGGTACCTGTGTATGTCGTTTATTTCGGCGTGTGATTCAATGTGTGAGCTCGGTGTGGCATTTGTTTGTGGATTGTGATTTTGTGAAGGAGTGTTGGAGGGTACTAGACTATGGCAAAAAGATTGATCATTTATGTTATGGTTGACTCAATGAGGAACTCTTCTTATAGTTTACCACCACCTTTGATGGTGATGAGATGGAGCGAAGCATGGCAAATACACGCGGTCCGCTTTCATAGCTCGCAATGATGTGGTATGGAATGGAACTCGAGCTACCGCTACTTAACGGTGTACTTTTAATCGCAATATTTGAGGAATGGAAAGAAGGCGAATCGACATCATGGTAATCGAATTCTCAGTTGTACGCTAGCCGCATGTACCCGGCGATATGTAAAGTTAAATGTTGATGCCGGGTTTTTCAAATAATTTTTTGAAACAACAGAGCGGCATGGTGATAAGAGACGGGTGGTGCGCTCGTGGCTTGTAGAACTCGATGTTTGACTAGGGCGGATGAGCATCGGCGAAGGTAAGGTTGGTTTCTTCACAACCCTTCAATGGATTACCAAAGATGTCCTTTGAGAATCATTGTCGGACCGATTCAAAAGGGTTTATGATGCTTTTACTCAAAGGGATGGTGGGGATATCGTGATTTGGGGACTTCTCTTCGACTGGTTTAGACATTATCCATGCTAACCCTATATATAAAAAATTTCTCGATAAGTAGAGATGCCAACTTTGGGCGCACACGCTGTTTCTGACCGCTTGTTCTTTTTAATAGTCCATCATGTTGGGTTGAGCCACCGCCTTCTCGGTGGGTTTCTCTCTCTAGATGCACCTCATGCATCTAGTTTTTTTGCTTTAAAAAAATAAAAATAATAATGTAATGACAAAAAACTTATATACACGCACGCATCTAATAAATATTTTTAAAAGTATTTTTTTATTAAAATTATTAAAAAGTATTTAATTACTACCCGTCCTAGAAAAACGCAAGACACCACCTTTTATTATCGAAGTTTTGTGAAATGGTTGTTTATTAGTATTTCAAATGCTAAAGTGATTTTTAAAGAGGGTATTATAGATCTACCTCTCATCTATTGCATGCATCTTTAAAAACTATTTTATCATTTCAAATACTAATAAAAAACTCGCTCGCAAAAATGCGTGAAAACAAAGAATGCCAAGACGCTTTTTGAACGGAGGGAGTATTTCAATATTAATATTAATTATTATACTAAAAATAATGATATTGTGTACCACGTGTAATTAAGAGTGCTCGCAAGTAGTGTTACTCAAGAAAGAATACATAGTCTACAAACATGATTACTATCAAATAGTACAGGAGAAGTATACCTTCATGAAAATATCATCGGCTTTGGGCACGCTAACGAACATGTCGCCACCAACATGCTTGACTCCTATTTGAATAAAAAACAATATGTTAGAATTGGGAGATTCTAAATGCTTTTAGGTTTTAAAAATCAGGATTTGAGTCTTGAAATTTAAAAATTTGAGTCTAGTTCGTAATTTTGAAAATCGATTTTATAAACAACGATTACAATATTTATAGACCTATTAATATTATCGCACTTTTCTTCTACATCAATTTTTTAATTTCTTAAATTTTAATGGATTTTAATTCATATCATCCAATCATTTTAATCACATTCAACCATATATATAATAATATAACTTCATTCACTTCACAATGATATAACATAAAGTCGAATCACACCCTGCTAAAATACCCAACACAAAACACATATTTTACTATTTAATTACTCAAATTTTAAAAATTAATTTTTTAAAGTCACTTAAAACCCTATTTTTTTCCCTTAGTATTCAAACATGTCATTCATTAATTTTTCGTGTATTACTTTAGGCAAAATCTTGTATGTACTTACACTATGGAGTGCACGGTGCACCTGGTGCACAATAGATCCACTCATTACTTTAAACTAATTAAAAAAATAATCATGCCTTTATTTAATATAAATAGAAAAGGTGGAGTATTTAAATACCCGGAATAGATAGAGCATTGTGGATAACACGGGGCAAGTCAAAATTAATGGCTCCAATAGAAGGATGCTTGATGTTATGATTTTAAGTGAAGTCTGATTCCACCACCAAGAATAGTGGATTGTGCATACATAGCCTGATTAAAAACTTTATTGAATCTAGGATCTGTAGCTGCGTATTTGAACGCACTCATACCATGTGCTCTCTCGAATGGAAGTCCACCCTCAAGAACAACATCTTTTAGGTGGTACCTGCAAAACAGCAACATCTATAATCATGATTTATAATTAACTCATTTATTTTTAATCAGGATAAAATATATTGCACCCGATTAACTCAATATTAATTGCATTAATTCCTAGCTCTTATTGTGTTATGAGCATTAAAGTTTCTTCCTTCATCCCACAAAACAGACTTATTTTCTAGTGTCTTTTTTACCACAAATATAGGTCAATTGCTCTATTTAATATATCATTATTTTTTTTCATTTTCATATTTATACCTATTTAATTTACCTTGTTTTATTTCAAAACAATATATAGGTTTGACATCATTACCCTTCAGAGCGAAATATTCACTATTAATTAATTTCCGGAAAAGAAAGTCCTGTTTTAGATGGTATCATAAATGAGAATACCTTCATTTTAGTATTTGAGTTAAATTTACCTTTTAAAGATGATAGGATTGATGCTCCATAAACCCAATATACAGTAAATAATTCATGTTATGTATTAAACTGTTTCATACCAATTTTTGTCTTTTACAAAAATATTTTGAGTCCCGTAGAGTAGTACTATGAAATACAATAAGTGTATATGGAATCAGATTAATACATTTTACTTAAATATGGTATAGGATGTTTTATAATATATTGAAAATTGATAGTTTTTTTATTTGTCCTATAATTAATGGAAAAAATCTCATGTAATTAATCATATATATTGTAGATAAGACGGTCTCCTGCAAAATTCGCAAAAGACATCGTAGAATTGTGATAAAGAACAATAGAGTGAGTCTCATGAACATTTAGGTGCACCATTTTACCCATGGTGCATTTTTTAGAAACATGCTATTTTTATATCGAATTGCAACTTATTTACATTGAAACGCAAACTATTTTTCATATTAATAGTTATACGCCTATTGTAAATAAGTTGTACTTTTCAATATAAAAAAAGTCGTCTGCTTTTTAAATGCACTATGGGTGCACGTGACTAATTTAGCCAAAAACAATATGCAACTAGACTAAATAAAGATCATAGAGGATGAGTTTGAATATTAAATCCAAAATTAATTAGAAGAATATATAATTAACCATACCATGCATATCCATGAAGACTTTATCCTCAAGGAGGAGAGAAATAGGGGATAGAGAAACCCCATCCTCATTTCTGGTCAAACACTTGCAGGCCGGCGTCAGGGAGTAGAGCTGCTCCACTCCGCCGTCTGGCAGCGTTGTCAGGCTGCAATTTATGACGGAATAGGTGGCAAGAAGCCGGAGAATTCTGTCAATCATGGAAGCTGCTTCTGGATTGTTTGTTGAAGTTGGGGAAGGATTTCAGAAGCAGAAGCAGAAGCAGAAGCAGAAGCAGCTTTTTAATGAGTTCAAGAAGATCGAGTTCTATGGCGGATTTGAGCACCATTGAAGTACTGATGCAGAAGCCAGCTGCATTGCGGATAAGAAGGCTGCCTCTTCTTCTTCCATTGAATTGATTTGGAGATTGTTTTCTGGTTTCATGACTTTTTTTAGTTATTGAAAAGAATGCACGGTATCAACTATTTATACATGTGTGTGTATATATATATATGAAAAATTATATTTGACGGAATACAACTTAAGACACATCACACCCATCCTTCAAAATGTTAAAAGTTGCCGATGCCAATTTATACCCCTGCTTCACCTCGAGATCGCCTCTCATACAAATGTGTATATATATATATATATAAGAGTAACACTTGTGTGAGACCGCCTTACGGCTTTTATTGCAGAAAGATAATTTGGATTGACGCTTTAACATTTTTGGAAAGAGTGGGTGTTAATTTGTGTTAAATTGCACCCCGCCTCATTATTGAGACCATCTCATATGAATTTTTTTGAAATTGATATAAAATGAATTTATAATAAATCTTTTTACAAGTTCAAGTTTTAGTCGTTAAAAAATTATTTCATGGTATCAAAGTAAGAATTTTATTTTTTAATGAATAGTTATTAGGATACTAAAATGAATAATTTGAAGGATACTATTTAAATGTATATTATTTAGATTTAGATATTATTAAACATAAACAACTAAATAATCATAATTTGGTTTTTGTCTATTTAACATTCTATGACTATTTGTGTGGTTAAATAAGAGATTTATCGTCTTTTTTTTTTAGCCCAAAATTTGTTGTCTTTAGACCAAAAGAAAAAAAAATATTATTTAATATTTATATATTTTTTATATATTATTCCTCCATCCAAAACTCGACTACTATATTATCGCTAAAGCTTAGAGTTTAAAAAGTTATTTATTAATATTTTATGATATAAAAATAATAAAGTGTTGGGGTAGAAAGGAGAATTCAACTTTATTGAATAATATAATAATATTTATTAAATGTGATAAAGTGTTGAGTGTATGAGAGAGAGTGCCATATGGAAATAAGTGTGTTTTGAAAGATGTGAGTTAAAATGAGTATTTCCATTTAATGAAAGGTGTAGTCATAATTGGGATGTCCGAAAACAAAAATGTAATTGTTTAGTTTGGGATGGAGAGATTATTATTTAGATCTTATTTATAATTTTTTTTCATATTCATCAATAAATATTAACAAATAATAATAAATAAGGATACTAAATAATACTCGTAATTACTAAAATGCTATTTACATATATATATTATTTAGATCATATTTTTAAGATTTGGGGAACATATATGTATGGTAATTAAGGATTTGGTGTCTTATCTTTTAGCGAAAGATTTGTTATATACCAAAAAGCAAGAAAAAAATCATTATATATATATTTATTATGAGTGAGTCTCAGATGTATTCAAGTCAAGATCGCATTCATAGTATATTTTAGAATCATATAACTTATTGTTAGTCTCAGATACGTGAATTTTGATGTGGCTTTTTGTTTTATCGACTAACAAACAAGAATCATACGGTTTAACACGGATTAATTAGGATATTGAGAGTAAATATAGAAGTGTCGTGGTAGGAAATTTGTGAACTCTTTATTTGACCTCAATGGGTTTATTTATACCGATTTAGCTAATATGAGTCGCCTGCTAGATCGAGCACCATTTTTACAAGATAAGATTGCATGTGGTAGTGACACATGTCTCGTGGAACTCTCCCCGATCGACATCCGCTTTTGCTTGTGCTAGAAGTCTTCGACTTGTCATCCCGGTATTACGCGGGTCGACACCTTGTGTGTCTTCTAGGTTCGACGTGGGTTCCTACCAAGGACAAAGCCACGGGTCCGCCCCCATTAGGTGGACATGTGCATGGCCATCACCGGGCCGCGGTCATTTGGGGACATCTCGCGCTCGCCTTTCGAAAGTGGTGGGCTCGCGTTTGGCTTCTCCCTCCCCGCGGACCGGGTATGTTCGCCCTTTGTTGGTCGACCAGAAATTTTCCTCGCGACCTTGCCGCGAAGCTCGTGTGCCGCCTAATGTAGCGAAAGCACTTTTCTACCGTGGTCCGCGGCCGATGGTCTATGCGGGCGCCAACTTTGCCTGAAGACTAGGTTGACCACGATGCCACTTCGCCCGGCCATACACCGGGCGAGCACCACACGGGGTCAAGGTGGCGACCAACTTGCCCTATTGACCACGCTAGCATAATCGCGCTAACACGTGGCTAGTATTCTTTTGACAAAGGAGTCAATTCCGGCACAACACAACTTATTATACTGAAAGATGCAACTTATTTACACTGAACCGTGCAACTAATTTTACTTATTAATAATTACATGTTAAGTGTAAACAAGTTGCATGGTTCTAAAATGCACTATGAGTGAACGGTGCACCTGTATGCATACAAAACTTAGCCTTCTTTATATATGTATTATACTATTTAGAGAAAAAAAAAATTTTTTGGTCCCATAACTTTCCTATAATCCGTTTTTAGTCCCAAAATATTTAACTATCCCATTTTGGTTCCCTAATTATCTCGATTGTCCAATTTTGATCCCATTTTTATCGAAAAATAGAAGATTTTATCATTTTCACTCATGCACAAGTCACGTATCAGTTAAAAATGTTGGGTTTCCGAACTCGTATCTGATGTGGACAATGACCGTTAAAAGAAAAGTTAATTTTTCTAAAAAACTAGAAATAACAAAAAAATTTCTCCCAAATGCGTAAAAACATAAATTTTAAGGTCCACGCCAACTATGAGCTCGTGAAACCCCAATTTTAACCCAAGATGTGACTTGTGTATGATAACAAAAGATAAAATTTTATGTTTTTCAAAGAAAATGAGACCAAAATTGGACAATCAAGATAGTTATGTGACCAAAATTAAAAAGTTAAATTTTTTGGAACAAAAAAACAAATTACAGGAAAATTATGGAACCAAAAAACTTTTTTTATCATATTATTAAGGTCTTATCTGACCTTATTTTCAATTTTCTTCGTATTCACAGTAGATTCGAATCATTTTTTTTTCTAAACTAATTTATCATTTCTCCTATAAAACCACTATCATGTTCTTCAATTAAGGTGTCCTTTTTTTATTCGAATTACGAATGTCAAATTTGTTCTTCTATTAGTTCGTGTATCTTGCATTTTGTTATTTTATTTTTTAATTTACTTTGCCTTTAATTTGTAATAGATAAATATTACTACCTCCGTTCCAGATTCATTGTCACATTTACTGTTTGCACGCGTTTTTGCGAGCGAATATTTTGTATTAGTAATTATAATTCGTTGTCAGAGTTTACTTTTAAATAACGCTCTTCCTTAAAAGTCATTTTATCATTTCAATTACTAATACAAAACTCGTTTGTAAAAATACGTGCAAACAGTAAATGTGACAATGAATTTGAGATAGAGGTAGTAAAAATTAATAATAAATAATTAATAAGATAGTAAATAATATTTACTAAAATGTATGGTAACATATATGTATGGCTGGTAAGTAAGGATTTGTTGTCCTATCTTTTAGCGCAAGATTTGTTATGATTATAAAAAATCATTATCTATATCTATATATTTATATTTTATTATGAGCCGATCTCATATATACCTTAAACAGATCGCTCATTTTCATAAATAAGATTTTAGAATCATTCAACTTGTTATACTAAAAATGCATTTGTTTACACAAAACCATTTAACTATTATATGTAGTTGCATGGTTCTCGTAATAAAAAAAAACATCATTCAAGATAACAAATTGTGTGGTTCTAAAACGACATGAAACAAGACAAGATCTAGATGCATACAAGATTTAGCCTTCTATTATATATGTGTTTTATATTTATTTAGGTTTTATTTGACCTTATTTTCAAATTTCTTCATATTCACAATATATTTGAATCATTTTTTTTGAAAAGTAATTCATTATTTCTCCTATAAAACCACTATCATGTTCTAAAATTAAGGAGACGTCTTCGGGTTACGAACGTCAGATTGGTTCTTCTATTAGTTACTGTATCTTGCATTTTGTTCTTTTTTTGTTTTGTAATTTACTTTTGTCTTTAATTTATAATAGATAAATATTAGGATACTAAATAAAAATTATATTATAAAATAATATTATATTTTTTAAGAGTCAACACACTACGCACAATTAAAAATATATTATGATTATATGAGACAATTTTACGGTGAGATCAAGATAATTTGGACCATGATGTTTTAACACTTTGTAAAAAAAAAGGTGTTAATTTGTTTAGTCTGGTATTTACCCCAACTCATGTATGAGACATTCTCATACGATTTTTAGTTTTTAAGAGTACATATTATTTACAGTTTAACAATAAAAATATGATTGTAAGTAAATTGAATGAATCAAATTAAATAAATATTTAAAGTATTTAATCTAAATAAGATTAATCATGTAATATCAGATTATTTTTTTATAAAAAATTATTAATAAGGTGAATAGTTTTTACCCTAGAAAAATTGTTGAAAAATTTAGATCAATTTTAATAAGGGGATGACTATGGACACCTACTAATTTACTTAGTTCACACACTACTTAGTACACCCATATCAGACTTTACTTATTTTACAAATTTAACTTAATATATCCACTTTAAATTTACGACTGTATCCTTAATATAATATTTGAACCCACTTTTATTAAATATATACAAATACTCACCAATTATTTAATATATCACACAAATCATATAATAATTGAAACTTACAAAATTGATACCCCCACCTATTCAAATTGAAGAAAGACGCATTAATCAAACCCTCCAATTCTTCCCTTTATGCCGTTTATTGTTCTTCAACAAAGGTATCACAATGTATGAAACATATATCAAATAGTACTAAATATATATAAAATGTTCTTTTCTTAGATAATATACATTTCTATAATTTTATTATATTTTTATTTTTTATCAATTTTTTTTATTTATGATATAATATAATTTAGAATTTTTTTCGGGTCTAAGGCCCGAAAGATGTGTCTACTATCGATTCAGTACCTAAAAGAAAATTTCTTTCGATATGGGGCTCGATTTATACTAAAATATCAATTTAAGGCTCGGATTTTAACACCGCCAAGAATCTATTTAATCTAAAAATGATGTGGCAATTATGCCACATAATCATCCTACTTGGCATTTAATACAATTAAGAATAACTAATATTAATAATTAACTAGCTAGAATAAGGGCAAATCAAATAAAGATTATGTTTTCTTCAATAATTAATCTAGTCGCTGCCGCCATCCCCTATTCATTCTAATTAAGTCTACCATTTCTCTCCTATGTTTGCAGCGCTCTTCACACACATATTGAGAAGAAGGGCAACAACAGAATACTGTGAGCATCGTTAGAGAAACATTAACGTTGTAAGTATTTTCTCTTTCTCTCATTTGTACTCGAACATGAAAGATTATTGACATTGGTTAATTCCATTATGAGAAGAAGCAATAATAAATAATTTTTTTTCGAAAAGGCAATAATAACTAATTCAATGATTGAATGATAGTAATTCAATTAATGCGAAGTATTTGAATTGGTTGCTATAAAAAAACTATGAACAATCACTGGTTAATTAATTTTGAGAAGATATTATAGTAATTGTGTCAACTATTGAGTGATAATAATTATTTAATTAATGCATAAAAAGTATGTGTATTGCTTGTATTAATATATCCTCCGTTTTTTTAAATTATTTATATCATCATTCTTGTTAAAAGTAAATTCGTATCATGCATTATTATTGTTTTTTAGATGTTCAGTTTAATTTAACATATAAAAAATCAGTTTATATATTGAGAATAGTTATTTAAATGTCTTTGCTTGTTTAGAATTCCTTATTCTAGTTTGGTATAATGTTATCTTACAGATGTTAAGAGAGTGGTTTTCATCGGGTGAGTGGAGTTTCGATGAATATTATAGTGATAACGATAGTCAATTGGGTGATTGCTCGGAACCAATCCTAGATATAGCAACTAATAATCAATTTGATGAAGTTAGCGATGATTCTGAAACAACAACAATAAAATCTTTGATGGAATTAAGAAGCATCCATGATTCCGACTCATCATTTAGTGAAGAGGAAATTGATTATGCTAACGTTCAAGCTAGTGATAGACAAATGAGTTTTAGGTTGGGAAAATTATATGCATCCATTGATGACTTTTATAATGAAGATAAAAGCTACGATATTCACAATATGTATAATTTGAAGTTTATTTGAAAAGATGGAAAAAGATGTACAGTGAAGTGCGTAGACAAATGCCCATGGGTTATATTTTGTTCCAAAGTTGGAAATTCGGAAACATATAAGGTGAAAACTTTCATTGATACCCATAGTTGTCAAAGAGAGGAAGTGAAACCAAAATTTGCCGATACGAAGTGGTTGAGTAATATAGTAATCGAGGACTTCAGAAAGTATCCAAAAATGACAGGGGAGGAATTGAAAACTCTTATAGGCGAGAAATATAAAGTCACAATTAGTATTTCAAAGGCTTATAGAGTAAGAGAATATTCTCCAATCACTGTAGGCTTATGTTGTTAAACAAAGACTTCTAGGCTATCATGTTATGGAGAGGAGTTGTTTAGGATTAATCCTGGATCAAGTGTTCAATTATTGGCTCCAAGACAGGGATGAGATGGTCCGTCAAGGTTTGATAGAATTTATATATGCATAGATGCTTGCAAGAAAGGTTTTGTAGCTGGATGTCGACATTTGATTACATTAGATGGATGTCACTTGAGCGGTTATTATCGTGGTCAACTTCTTGCAGCAGTTGGTCTTGATGGCATTGGAATTTAGAGGCACGTAAACACGTAATACATGCGCAGAAGAAAAATAAAATCTTCACCAACAACGCAATGCTTAATCGATAATTAAATACGAGTAAACGAAATAGAATTCTTACAAAGAATTGTGATACGCTTTTCTCCACTATGGTATCCACGTAATCCCCAATTACGGGCTTGCACAGATTTGCCAGTGTTGAATCCCGAGACAGATTTGCTAGAAAAATCCAAACTCTAGATTTTATGGAGAAAATATGAAGTAACATACTTTGTGAATTCCCAAGAGCTTGTATATAGAATCCCTAATCTTGAATTAAATTAATTCCTTTTAATTTAATTCCCTAAATATAAATCTCTACGGATTTAAATATGTCTTATATGAAAATCTCTACGATTTATTTCCATATAAATTAAATCCTACAATTATATTCCAAATATAATTATTGGGAATTCTTATTTAATTAAATCCAATTTAATTAAATATTAATAATAATTAATTCCAAATTAATCTATTATTAATTACTTCTCCATAAATTAAATATTAAATTCAATTTAACATTTAATAACCAACTATAATCCGTAAAAGGGAACTACTTGTTGTGTGACCCATAGGCCCTCGTGATATCGACGATTAATCAAACTAATCGGTCTTAATTGAACCCTATACAATAAATCGACATTCTCAATATATGAGGTACGCTAAGCAGAAAAGTGCAACTACCAGAATCAAAACATGGGCTATTACGATTTTCTCCTTTCATTCGCGAATACTGATTAAGTCTTGAATATGATGAAGTGTCTATTCAAATAACTTAATCAATTTATCTCTAATCACTAATTGATCATGTATGTCACACTTAGCCACAAAGTCTAAGTTGACGGCATCGATCGATGACTTAGATCCAATTATGACAATGTTGTGACCTAGATTTTATATCTAAGACAACGGATAATAATGAACGGGATCAAACAAATAACAAATAACTACTTAAAATACGCTTTATTTGGTTACCCACCGCCTTTTGAATAAGACTACGCCCTGGGGGCCGCCGTGAGTGTTTTATTATATTTTCGCCTAGAATGCTAGAATTTTTCGTGTCTTTACAAGGAGCTGCTACATGTTGTATTTATAGACCTGTAAACTAGGGTTTACTTCGTGGGCTTCTCTAGCGGGCTTGCTAAGCTTCCCGCCGCCCGATCTAGGGTTTCCCGTCGATCCCGGGTGATTTTCGTGATCTGGATACACTTGCTTTCATTCCGCAATATCCGCTTTAGCTTGTCCATATCCTGCCAATTATAGCCGCTTGAGGTCGCCCCACTTGTGGCTTTTTCTAAAGGCTCGGATGCAACCTTCTCACTTCTCCAAATCGCCGCGCGACCTTCTTTAGTCCCAGGGGAAGTTGTTCAAATGACCTCCCAAGCAAAGTCAAGTCGCCCACTAGATCTCCCTTACCGAGTAGGATTATTCCATGGTACAACACCGCTTCAAGTAGAGGTCGCGTGCTCAGACGGACTCTAGACTTGTTCCAGAATCGACGACTTTGGGGAGAATCGACTTGAAGTATCCCCGACATCATGGTGGGTCGGGAAAATGGACCGTGCACGTTGTCTTGTTTTCGATGGATTTTGCCATGATGATGTTTAGCAGCGGATGTAGTCATCACCGCATGTTTCTTCAATCGGTGAGCGGTCGCAGTCCGCGCGTGTCCCGTCGACTTTGTTTCTCGGAGAGGGCCTAATTTTATGTCTTATTGCAATTCGATCCCCTTTCTTCTTCTAAAAGGCCTAGGTTCCACACCCGCTATTTCTCCTTCGCCGCTTCCTCGATCTTCCTCATACTCAAGCTTTTTCTCTTCGGCGAGACTCAAAATGAGATCACACCTGTAATTCTCCGTCTTCCACTTTTTTTCTATGGCTTATGGCTCTTCCGCTTGGCAGCATACGCCCTCGGTCTCTTCGTTTTTACGATGAGGACAACGTCGGCATTACCAGCCCAACAACTCACGCCTCTCGCTCTGCGAGTGTGTAGCTCGTCTGGGCGCCATCCGACGATCGTCCGCGACATCGGGCGGATGGACGAGCCCTTTTTTCAAGAGTTGATGATATTACTCACCTTCCTCCTTTTGATATCGGCACGCCTCCGCCGCCAAGGTCAGCGGGAGGAGCTCTGCCGGGTACCTCGCTCCGCCCTCCCAGATAACGGGCCTATGTACGGCCTCGACTACCAATCCTACTGGCCGAGGCCCCTTACAAGAGACCCGAGTGCTCATACAGAGGCCCATCTACTCCGAGTACATGGCCTCCCACTTGCCTCCTATAGGTCGATTTTAACCGACAAGACGCGGCGCTTTCCGCCGATTATACAAAGGCCCCGATGTACACTTTACGGGGCGACTGGCGGAAGGGGGACCAATTTCCCATGATGAAGCCAACGAGCACTCAACGGAGGCCGCGATTCGCTTCCACTTCATCCGACGATCTTCCCACCGCTAGCATGCTTGGAACCGTGAGCCTTACTCAGATTACTCAAAACGACCGAGTTATATTTTTTGTCGATAATGACCGTTTGGTCCGGGTCGGGCTACATCGATGCCGACTTCCGCAGAGATCGCTTTATGATGTCGCCGATCTTTCGCCGGTGGTTATAATGTCGCGGCGATTTCGCAAGAAGGGCGGAGCTCGTGGAGTGGGATCCCAACAAAGTCACGGACTTGCATCGATAATGGTGGTTTGTCAGGGGCGCTGGGAGTCAAACGGACCCTTCGAAAGCATATTGCCCATCCGGTTCCCACGGATTATGCATCCCGCATCGAACATGATAAACTCTTATTTCATACTTCGAGGTCGATCGATCTAATTCTCCTTTTTTTTGCATTATTCGCGCCGACCGCCGACCTCTTCTCGGGACTTCAAGAGGAGTTCAGATCGTTTCGGAGCAATCGAATCGGGCCTTTTCATGACGCCAACGCCTAAACTCCGAAATGATCGGCTGAAAGTCGCTCTACACTTACCTCCGCCACTTGAACATCCCTTGCGAAGTGTTAGCCCCGCAACTCGCCGTTTTTTACTTCGCTTTTTTTTTTTAAGTCGTCGACCTTCCGCTGTAAGTGCACTCCCATATCCCAGCTTTATCGCCGCCAACCTTTTTGTAGCAGTTGATGGCCTCCTGTGAAGAAATTGGTCTTGGGCCAAAATGAAGACGCACGTCGGCCACGACCTTCCTCCTTCGAAGCTCGGCCCGCCGGGCCCCCTCACCGGCCGATAGAGGCAAGAGGAAGCAAAGGGAGCCTACCCCTCGAAGCCCCGCCTCAAGAAGAGGGCGAGGGAGGAGCCTCACCTCGAGACCGGAGGTCATAATCTGCCCTCTTCATAGCCTCGACTTTCGGCCCCTTGGGTGATCGACTTCGAGGATTTACTCATGGTTGGCTGACGCCGACCGCCCTCAACGAGTAAGTTCTTGATCGAAGTTTCCTTTACATTGCATATATCTTTCTTTCTCTTGCCGACCTCCGTTTCTTTTTTTGCAGTCGGAAATGACTAAGACAAAGTTCGCCCCGAGGCCTTGAACTTCGAGGTACGGGACACATCGCCCCTACTGGGTTCCCGAGTCAGTCTCCGCTATTCTCCTAGGCCTCGCAGAATCGACTCGGGGTGGACGACACGACCACAACAATGCCCGCCTGCCAAAAGGCGACGGGTAACTGCATTTCCCTTGCACATTCCCAAAAGCGTCTCTACCTTCTCAAGACCAAGCAGCCTCACCGAGACCGAGCCGAGGAGCTCAGAAATCACAAGCTCTGGTCACCGACTGCCAAGATGTTGGTCGCCAGCCGACTTTTCCAACGCCGAGGGCAAGATGGCCGAGGTGGGAGGTGGAGTGAGGGCGGCAGAGGGCAAAGGTGACCCTTCTAGCTGCATGAAATGGCCGAGGCCGTGAGGATACTGCTTGGAGAAGGAGGGCGACGTGAGAGGACGGCGAGCTCAACGCCACTGGGCGCATGCGATGGGCTTCACGCTTGGAGCCATCCGGATTTTCCACAAGGCGAATCCTCAAGGGCGCCCTCTACCCTTTTATCGCCAATCATGGACTATGTCCGAGATTATCCTCCCTCTCCCACGGCCCCTCCTAGAGATCAAAGATCCGGGGACATGGGCATCGATCTCTTTTTCACACAATCCCTTCTCTGATTGGCGCCTGGCCCCCTGTGGTGGAGGTCGCTTAGCCAGAGTACGGGTCGGCACTGAGGTCGCAGCCCACAGAGGGGATCAGGAGGGAGGGTCTTGGGGGGGCCTTGAGGGTGGGGCTTCTTGGAGACTCTTTTCTCTGCTTTTTTTTTTGTTCCGATGTATCGGCTTTTTGGGCCTTTTTCATGTACTTGCCTTTCGCCCCCCTTTAAGTAATTATTAATGAAATTCTCCTTTTTATATCATATTGTGTCGACTTTGATTTCCTTACGCGACTGTTATTTATTTATCCTTGTCGCCTTATCCGTAATGCTACTTTTATTGTTTCGACTTCATTTTTCCGGTTGTTTTATAAAGTTCGGGGGTCGCCTCACGGGTGTCGATTCCCCCCTCGTTATGTCGAAAGTCGCACTTTGGGTAATTTATATTTTCTTTTACATAGTCCCTTTGGGTTTCACAAATGATTTCGAGATGAAGGAAAATACATTATTAATAACATTGATAAATAATTGTTTACAAGAGTATAGTTTCACCGATAATATTTCCTCAAGTGCCGCTGCTCCATGGGTATTGAGCCTTGTGCCATCCGCCGCCGAGTCAGATGATGTCCATTAGGTAGGATCTTTTGAGACCTTGAACGGGCCCTCCCTTTTTAATGAGGGTCCTTTCGATTTGTCGAGTACCTTTTTGAGTACCAAGTTGCCTTCTCTCAAACAATCAAGTCGCACTTTGGAGTTATAGTATTTTTCCGACCTTTGTTTGTACCTAGCGCTCCTCATGTTAGTTTCTAGCTTTTCCTCGAAAGCATCGAGGTTTCCGGTTATGGCCTCATCATTTTGGTCAAAGGCGACTGACGAAAGTGAGATCGGGAAATCGGTTTCATGGAACCACCGCCGTCCCGGGCTAGTGAGTAGGGGGGTTTTCTCTGCTGAATTTCGCAGTTGTTCTATAGGCCCACAAAATATCCGGAGCTCGCTAGCCCACTTCCTTGCTCCCTCAAGCTTGGCTTTGAGAGTGTGTTTAATAATCTTGTTCACGGCCTCAACTCGCCGCTTTGATCATGGATGATATGGGTCGAGAAGAGCTTGGTGATTTTCCATTTTTGAAGAATGTTTTTGACCTTGAGGCCGCCGAGTTGTTTACCATTGTCCGATATGATTGCTTGTGGTAAGCCGAATCAGATATGATATTCCGCCATATAAACTTGATGACTTGGTTCGATCGATGGTGGTCGCCTCAAATTTTCGCCCATTTTGTGAAGTAATCTACCGCTACTGTATGAGATTTGACCGACCCTAACGCTATTGAGGGAGTGGGCCAATGATGTCTATCGCCCACTTTGTAAATGGCCAGAGCCGAGGATACTTGTGAGTTCTTCCTAATTCGCCCCCGATGGAAGGGGCATAGATTTGGCACTTGTGGCACTTAAGGGCTTAAGATGATGGTGTCGGCCCTTAATGTGGGCCAAAAGTACCTTGTCTTGTGGTCTTGTGGGGTCGGCGATTCTCCCCAAAGGGTTTCCGCATACTGCTCGTTCGTATTTCGCGTAGAGAATCACTTGTCCTTGCTAGGGTGTGACACACCGGCAGGGGGATGTCAAACCACGCCAGTACAACTTGTTTTGATCATCAGGTATCTTGTTGCCTGCAATCGTAAATTTGCCCGAGCTTGGGACCCCGCTTGATGGCACGAGACCTGTTGTTAAATATTCGGCGATGGGTGTCATCCAGCCGGTGTTGGGGCTTCTAGATTTGGCGACCTTTTGAGTTTGCGGTGGAGGGGTGGGTCAACGCCGCGATGGTGACATCTTTCATCTCTCGTGATCTTCGAGGTCGCTAGCTGCTTAATGCATCGGCTCACGAGTTTTGTTCCTTGGGATCAGCTTTTGACATGGATTTGGTCAAATTCTTCGACATAATTTTTTTCACCACCTCATGGTAAGTCGCCATTCGGTTGTCTCTTGCCTCATATTCCCTCGAGACCGCAAAGCTACGAAATGAGAATCAGGTGAACTTACAATTTCTTGACACCCATCGCCAAGGACATTTCTAGGTCACGATGAGCGCTCATATTCGGGCTCGTTATTTGTTGCGGGAAGTCGAAAGTGATGGCGCTTTTGAACGAGGTCCCTTTCGGACCGGGTCAAAACTATACAGTCCCCCGACGGTGGGAGGTCACATCCATCCATGAATAATTCCTGTATGGGGCCGCCGAACACCCGAATTTCAGATGGGAAGGTGAGTTCTACAATGAAATCCGCTAAGGCCCGGCTTTGATGGCGTGTCGGGTGCGAGGTTACCCCGTATTGTCCGACCTCAATTGCCCATTTGAGGCATCATCCCGACTTATCCGGCCGATGCAAGATGTTCCTTGGTGGCGGAGGTTAATACTTCGACTTGGTGGTCGAAAAATAAGGCCTCGCTTACGCCATAACTAGCGATACGCCTTTCTCCAGACCGGATATCGCCGTTCGTTTCGCTCAATGTCCTGGGCCGACGAAGTAGATTGGGGAATTCGCTCCTATCCTCTACCCGAACGAAGTACCGCGACTTCGAGTCGCCTTTAAGTCATGAGGTATAGGAAGAGTTTCTCCCCGAATCGGGTTTGGATGCAATGCTTACATCCGCCAAGTGAGCTTTTTGATCTTGTCGAAAAAGCTTCTTGGCTTTCGTGGTGTCCATTCAAACTTTGATTTTTTCCTGATGGTGTCGAATAATGGGTTTGACTTATCCCCTATTCGGGAGATGAAACGGTTTAAGCGCCGACACCCCTTGAGTTTCAGACTTTTTACGTTTCTGGTGCCCCCATGTCCAATATGGTTTGACCTTTGAGGGGTTCACTTCCGATTCCTCGCTTGCTCACCAAAAACCCTAGAATTTCCTGACTCGACCAAATTGCACTTCTTTGGGTTCAACAAGATGTTGAACTTTTTTCGATGTCGAAAGTTTGGGGGCAAAATGAGTCGAGATCTTCCGACTTTTAGGCTTTTGACTACTATGTCGCCCACGAGACTTCCACCGACTTCCCTATGAGGTCGGGTAAACATGTGGTTGACCCGCCGATATGTTGCCCCTCAGTATTTTTAAATCGGCGGGCATCCTCTTCCAAAGAAGAGATGTTCTTCTCACGAAACGAGGTATGTCACGGTCAAATTCATACATGGTTATCTCCGGGTGATACCGCAAAGGCGCCTATGAAGGACATTATCTCGCGGCCCGCTGTGTTGTCTATCAGGTGGTCGATGTGGGGCATTAGAAAAAAATCTTTTGGGCATGCGCTATTGAGATCTGTGATGTCGATACATAGTCGCCAAGTTCCATTGAATTTTTTTACTAGCACGGCGTTGGCCACCCATTGGGTTTGGTCGGCTTGAGTGATCAAGTCATTGTCCAGTAACTTTTTTACCTTCTCGGCTAGTGCTGCGTACTTTTCGGGGCCGAATTTTCGCCTTTTCTGAGCTATCAGCTTTCGAGCTGGGTCTATGAATAATGCTACTTTTTTCATTATTATTATGTACTCCCTCCGTTACACATGATATAGTAACGTTTTCATTTTTTATTTGTTTTAATTCACCTGTGCAAATTGTTTAAAACATCATTATTTAGCACTACAAGAAATATGTGTGTTTCCAACAGATTTATAATTATACCAACGGACAAATTTCGTCGGAAATAAAATCTTTACCGACTAACTATTAGTCGGAAAACAACAAAGATATGATTACACTGAAGAATGACATAAGTGACTCCAACATTAATAATAATTCTGACTTTCGTAAAATCCATCGGAAAAAAATGGTAGATTGGTCGGCCCAAACATAATTCCGACCAATATCTAGAATAAAATAAATCACAAAATACACAAGTAAAAAATAAAACCAAAAAATATATTTTTTTTATTACAGAACCAACCAATTAATAGTTCTTTACAAGTAAAAAATAAAACCAAAATAATGACTAATGAGATTAGATTTTTTTTTTTTGGTATATATAAATAAGTATGAATGAATTTAACTTTTCAAGTGGATCAATTTATTGGGGTTGAATTAAGAGTAGCTAGGCCATAAATTGGTGGTAGGGCGATGGAGACCTGAAGGCAACTGCTATTCTCTTTTGCTTCTTCAAATCCATATAAAACTTTCTGATGAACTCTTCCGCTTCCTTGTCCACCTGGTGCTGCTCCCCGAATTCCGGCACAGGCGACGCTTCCAGAATCTCCAACACTCTACGCATCACCTTGACTTCTTCACTTTGGTAATTTTTACGGTTGAAGGGGCAGATGGGGGTGTTGCTGCAGCGGAACTCGTACGCGAGGGGCGACATGAAGGACGCGTTTATGTCATCGGATCGACAATTGAGGTTGCTCATGGCCTTTCCTGCTGTTTTACCCCTTTTTAGAAGCTTGTGGATTGCCTCAACTACTATTTTCTCTGGAATACTACCCATGCTATCTTCCAAAACTTCTGGCCTCTTTCTGTTGGGCTTTTTTGTATCACAATTTTTTATATTTTTTGACAAGGGTATTTGGGAGGAGAGAGAGATATTGTGGTTGTAGAAATGAGAAGGAGTGAGGGATATATATAAGGATATTTATTGATGAGAAATGACAAACTGAGTAGGCATGCGACTTCCGGGTCGATCCCCGCCATATCCTTGTGCGACTAGGCGAAGACATCTAAGTTTTTTTTGAGAAAGTCGATGACTTCCCCCTTCAGGTCGTCCGGCATTCTTGAGCCTATAATTACTTTAAGATCTGGTCGGGCTGGGTCCACTTTGACTTTCTCAAGGTCTTCCCCCGGGATGGCCCTTGGGGTATTTTGTCGTGGGTCGCCTATTTCTGCTTCGAGCAGAAATTCTTCTAGTTCGGGCCCCATCCTTGGATCGAGGTCATCGCGACTTCTCTTCATGCTCGTTTTGTTATTTAAAATTTTGCACTGCTTTTCGCTATCTATTATAAGTATTTGTTTGCTAGATATTGGTGCGAAATTTAAACGAGATGAGGAATAAATCAAAGAACCCCTTGCATCAACTTGGTCACCTTTGACGGTGCAGACCAACCCACTCTTGGTGAGAAACTTCACATAAATAAAAAGTCGAGGACGCAACCTCAAATTCATGTTCAAATGGCCTCCCGAGGAATCCATTATAGAGCTCTCTGAGGTCGACAACTAAAAAAATCTAGAAGCCTAGTGGCCCTAACTTTTTCATTTAGAGTGGAGACTAATTCTACCAAGAAGTCGGATCATTCCCTGCTTGGCCACCGTCAAAGGCCCCCAAAGCCTTTCACGACATGGTCACATGGAGTGATGTATCGTCAGAATCCCCGAAGTGATCCAGGGGCTTCTTGAAGAGTATGTTGCAGAAAGCCCTCCATCCACTAGCAGGCGGCATACGGTGGTGCCCATGATATTGGCTCTGATCACCAGTGGGTCGACGTTGGGGTAGACTAACCCGGCTTTGTCCTTCTCGCTGAACTCGATCATGCTAGTCTCTTCTCCTATTGTGAAGATTTCGGTAGCACCATCTTCCCCGCATTTTCTATCTCCTTATCTCTGCGCCTTCAACCGCTTTTTTCGATGAGCCGATTGATGAAAAATCCCCTACTGGCCCCAGGGACAAGGTATGTATCACGCCGACCTCTCGGCCTTCTAAAGATGGGTGGTATTGGCCGTTCCCCCGGCCGCATCCCTGAGCCGACACTTCCCCGGGTTTTCTTGTTACGACCTTCAGAGCTCGATCTGGTTTTTTCCGAGGTCGCTGACAAACCTCGCCCAAAGAATCCATCCTCATATAGCCTCCAAAGTCGGGGAGATCCTTGCACTCACGTATAGTGCCCAGTTTGATCGTGGAAGTGGCAGTACTTGTTGGGGTTCGCTTTCCCCTTGTTCTTGATCGGCTGAGGTGGGAGAAGCAGCTCTTAGTCCCTGATCTGATTGTATACGTGTCCGGGCGTCATGCCAAGCACTTCCATCAACTTGACCGGGATATTTTCTTCAAAGGGTTTGAAGTTGCTCGCGCCTTGTAATGACTGCCGGTTTTTTTGAGCCTTTCTTTGAGTCGGCGACCTCCTTGCCTTCGGAAAGTCTTGACTCCAAGAGCTCTGAGGCGTGGATGAGGTTGCTAGCTCGCCTCCGAAAGTCATTATAACTGATCGGGTATTCAATGGTCATCCGCCGCTACAGCTTGGTTCCCTTCTTGAGACCATAGACAGCCCCGAGCTCTTTGGCCTCATCCCCAATTGGGTCCCCTTTGAGTATGAGCTTGTCGATACTTTTCGATGTAGGATCGATCAGACTCGTTGTCGGCCTGTTGGGTGTTCATAATCCGCTATCTGGTCGCAGGCCGCGGGGCCAAGGCCGTGAAATGGGTCAGAAATAGCCTGGCGAGCTGTTCGAATGTTTCCACTGAGAAAGGTGGCAACGAGGTGAACCATTGGTGGGCTTGGTCGCTCAAAGTTAGGGAAAATAAATGGCACTTCGTGGCATCCGTCTCGCCAATGGAGGCCATGTAGGAGTTATACTTGGCCACGTGGACCCTTGGGTCCGTGCTTCCACTGTAGCGATCTAGGGCCGCCGTGTTTATTTTTCGCTGGGTAGGTGCCAAGGTGATTGTGGTCCCGAGGGGGGAGTCTAGAATGATAAGGTTATGGTCTGCCCCAGTCGGGCTGCCTTGATTTTTAGCTCGCTCGAGTAGTCGTTGGACCGCCGCCAACGACGATTTTGATGTCGCGATGGTCTTTGGAGGGGTAGGTCCTTCGCGATTGTCTCCGGCGAATTGCCGAATCTCTCGGGCGTTCATCATGATGTAAGTTCGAGCTATGGCAAGATCCGCTCCATCCGGGTCGACATGGCGGGCTGAGATTGCGCCTCATCTTCGATGGCCATTGGGGCCTTCTGGGCATCTTGTCTCCCAAGTCGGTCGAATACGCCGCCCGACCTGGCCTTTCTAGAGCCTCGCGACTAATGATTGCGAGTTTCAATCGGATCATACGCCCGGTTGGCTGAAACATTCTTTTTCGACTAGGGCATTCTCGCCTTAGAAGCTCCTCGGATTAGGTGCCGCTTTCTTAAGGGCCGCTCGTCTCATCATCAAAAGCGCAGGCATTTCTTGTGGAGGATGGCCAACACGGCCTTCGCTGGGCCTCAGTGTTCCAGACGAGATTCCACCACGTCGGGGTGGCCTCCGAATGATGGGGGTGAGATCGGCTGTGGAACTTTGGAGGCCTCGACACCTTTGGCGGTGGTCGGGCCTCGCTTCGTGGTGTTACTCGATTGATCGCCATTGATAGTTTGGATTTTCTGCAGATTTTTCAATAAATCGACAGAGTGTTTCCCACAGACGGCGCCAATGTTGTGACCTAGATTTTATATCTAAGACAACGTTATAATACGAATGGGATCAAACAAATAACAAATAACTACGAAAATACGCTTCAGATTTGGTTACCCAGTTCATCTTTTGAATAAGACCACGTCTGGGGGCGCCCAAGCCAGGAGTGTTTTATTATATTTTCTGCCTAGAATGCTAGAATTTTTGTGTCTTTACAAGGAGCTTTACATGTTGTATTTATAGACCAGAAACTAGGGTTTACTTTTTCGTGGGCTTTCTACGGCTTGCGCTAAGCTTCCCGCCGCCCGATCTAGGGTTTCCCTGGTCGATCCCGTGATTTCCGCATCTGGATACACTTGCCTTGCTTACTCCGTGATATCCGCGCTTTCAGTTGTCCATATCCTTGCCAATTATAGCCGCTTGAGGTCGCTTTCGACTTGTGGCTTTTCTCAAGGTCGGATGCGACCTTCTCACTTCCTCCAAATCACCGTGCAACCTTCTTTAGTCATGGGGAAGTCGCTCAAATGACCTCCCAAGCAAAGTCAAGTCGCCCACTAGATCTCCTTAGCGAGTAGGATTATTCCATGGTACAACAGATTTAGAAGATGATTATTCTCTAAATTCAATTTGAGGAATGAATCCTATTCTTGCTCAACTACCACGCACATACGACTTCGGATGAACCCAAATCCAAACCATATCTACCCATAGACGGGTGAAAGCATCGGTCATGGTCAAAGTTCATCATCCCATACATGTCATTCAGATTGACCTCAAGTCAAAGGAGTATCGACGCTCCCCACTAACCGAGACACCCAGAGACACATATAGTGAAACTACATCAAACGGTTTCTGGATGGGTATACCAATACCCTCTAAGGTATTTGTGCATCCATCATGAGATACCTAGTATCTCGTAGTAAGTGAGATCTTACTACACTCTCTAAGAGTGTGATGCAAATCGCACACCAATCTCCATCAGATCATCAATATCCCATTCTTGATGATCCTTGATCGGGGGCTTTTTGAGAATCATGCTTAAGTCATTTGAGTTCTCACAACCTCAATGACATCAATGACTCATGGGAACACTTGCATGAATAAATGCAAACAATCAAACATAATATTCAAACAAGTGTATTGCCATACCTTAATATTAAATGAACTATAATATTAAATCAAACCTAATATCATCGAAAGTATTATGTCCTTAAGAATAGATTGTCTCTAGGACACTAACACTAAACATTTTCATAATTGCATATGTTGTAGTTGCATCGTAGACTAGAGACACGTGGCAATGGTTCTTAACACACTTGTTGAATGATATTGGAGAAACATCCAAGCGTGGAGAAGTTTGGACATTCATTTCCGATCAAGGAAAGATAATTTATATATTTTTTTTCATTTTAGAGATTATTTATTATTTATATGCGTGTTTTTTTTCATATAATTTATTTATTTTGGTGATAGGGTATTGTAGCTGCATTGGAGGAATCGTACCCTTCTCCTTACCACCGCTTTTGTGTTCGTCACATGTATAACAACATTGAGAAAAAAATGGAAGAATGAACGAGTTAGATCATTATTTTGGTTAGCTGCAACATCCACGACAAACAATGCATTTGATAGATACATGGGTAAGTTGAAGGATAAAGATTATGTCACTCACATAGGTGTGGAGAGATGGAGTAGAGCACATTTTCAAGATCATGTCAAGTGTCATGTATTTTCTAGTAGCATTGTTGAGTGCTTCAATGGTGTCATTAAGAAATGGAGAGACAATCATGTTGATATACTCATTGATAATATAAGGGTTAAAGCAATGACATTCATGAGAAAGAAAAAAGAAAAGATTATGCGAATGGGTGGTATGATATGCTCAGAGATACTAAAGAAGTTGAATGATTTCATTGTGGAAAGTACTAAGTGGAATGTAGCTTCATGTGGTACAGTTTTGTTCGAGGTTACACTTAGGCCCCAAAGGTTTGTGGTCCATCTACATAACCATACATGTACTTGTAGGCTATGGAACCTAACTGGAATTCCTTGTGGTCATGCATGTTGTTGGTCCCGGTGAGAACGAGTCTTACACGTGTATGGGGGGGGGAATACACAAGTTCAGTGTTTTTAAAACTTTTTCTTACTGAGGTCAGCTTGGGTCAGAAAATCCTGAAGATTAGGTTCGAGAAGACAGATCGCCTCGAGTCAAAGTCTCTCGAGACAAATGATCCTCGAAATGCTTTCAGATACCTCGAGATAATCCCAACCGAGTCCTCGAGTGTCAGAGATCCCGAGTTGCTTGGATCGATAACTAACTTATCAATCCTCGGATGAGAGTTCGGGCCATAACTATCTGCTCTAGCTTACTCGACCGTCGTAATGGTTGGCCCTTAGATTATACTCGCTTTTAAGCTTTGTTTTAAAACCTTCCCTTTATGAAATAGTGATTAGGCTGTGAATCACTTATGCAACTTTCGCCGATTGATTCCAACCAATATCGCGAAAAGTATGCTTTCAAAATCAAGTTGATGCAACAATTAAGCACGATAAGGAAAGCAATAAAGAACACAACAGCTTATAGTGGTTCGTAGACTCAAGCTCCTACATCCACTCTCCTTGACTCTTCAGAGAAATTCACTATCAAACTGAGCTTTCTGACTACCTCGTAGTTTACTTACTCAACTCGCCCCGAAGTTTTCGACTACTCCACGTAGTTTACTTTACTCAACCCGACCTTGAGTTTTCTCGACTACCTCCGTAGTTTACTTACTCAATCACACACAAGCTTTCACTACCCTCAGAGCTTACTAACTTCTTCTCTAGAGTTTTCGACTACTCCGCCAGAAGTTTACTAACTCTTTATAACTCTACTCACCAACAAACACACTCCAACTACCTTCTCAAGGGTTTGGGGTTTTTGGTTGGTTTCCAACTAGATGAGATATCCTTTACAATAAAGAACAATGCAAAGGGTTAGGATATCTCGACTAAGCTTTGGATAAATCTTATCAAGCTAGGCTTAGTAAAGTGAGCTCTCTTCAATATAAAAAGCACTTGGGAAATTCACTAGATTTCGAAAGTGCTTTAACTTTTGCAAGAATAAGTTTGAGCTCTTGTTTATGATAAATTTCCGTCACCTTACTATGTAGAGGGTCACCAAGATTTATAGGCATACACCAAGATCACTCTTGAAAACTATCCGTTGGAGAGATAGCTTCGTGAGTTCCCTCTTATGGTGTGTGAGAAACGGCTATATTTAGAGTTTGAAACTCCCCTAACACGCTTTTAGGCAATAGCCTTTCATGTAGCCGGTCTTCACTTTTTGCGATGCCGAACTTTCGTGACATCCGACATCTTTTTTCAACTGCTTGTCACCGCATTGTCAAGATGGTACAAAGGTCATCTTCCTCTTTTTGACTTTTGTCTTCATTTAAGGGTAGACACCTTTAACGGCTCTTTTGATTACAAACTCTGAGTTTGATATAACCTTAACAATACTTCCGACTTAGTTCCTTTTATTCGCATTTGAATGTCTTGGCAATATCTAACTTTCTAAGGCATCGCTTTCTCTCAAGATTGATCCTTCGATAGATATATTCAAATGCCTCGAACATTCAGTTCATATCGAAGCATTCAAGATATTATCGAGTCTTCGCAAATTATCACTGCTTTTTAGTATTCTTGATCTTCGATACTCGGTCTTTCATCTTGTGTCTTCGTTCTCTTCGAGTCTTCGTGAGTCTTGAGTCTTCGAGTCTTCGAGTCTTCGATTTATCGACCGCTTATACCGAAGTCTTCATGCCGAAGTCTTCGCCTCTCGCTTTCATCATCGAGTCTTCAGAGACTATTCAAACTATATCTGGCGACTTATACATTTTGCGATAACATCCCTCAATACTCTAAAGTCAATCTCGACTCAACTATCAAGATCATTATTGAACATGTCATACTCGGGGTTTTGGGATCTTAATCAAAATCATATAATCTTTTATTAAATTCATCTCCCAACAATTTCCCCTTTTGATGATGCCAAAACCTATCTTGTTATAAGTATATAACCTATTCTCGTGTTTTAGCTTTTATCTATTACAAGATTGGTTTATGTCCCAACAGTTTCTGAATCGAGAGAATCTCAAAAAAATTTCGTAGAGTCTCCCAAGAATTTCATCACCAAACAATCAAGAATCGCATATCAAAAGACATGTAAAATAAGATAATGAGATATTATCTTTTGAGCATAATGATAAATCTTCATTGATGATAAGTGTAGCTTTTACAGACATAATGAATTTATCAAACAAAATAAAAAGACAAACATTTGAAGAAACACAAAATCTTCTCGAGTCTTCGCTTTTTAGTCTTCGATTTTGCTCTTCACTTTCTACTTTTTGTTTCATTTTCGATTTCATCAAGTACTTCCAGATCAAACATTCCGAAGAATCTCTTCTTCACTCATTTCTTTCCCCGATGATGTCCGGATCAAGCTTTCCAGCTTAGTCCCATCCGACCCGGCAGATCGAAAGTATTTCTTACAGAATGGCCTTTTCATTTACCAAACCATTACCAAGTTTCGGAGGAGGATAGGAATATGGACCGGGCTACTATCTCAGACTCCACCTTCATCCGCAAGGTTAATCCAAATTTTGTAGATACTTTTGGATAAAAGGTGAGAAGATGTTCAATGAAAGCTTCGCTCGATCCGAGCCTTCCCTTCTCCATTCCCTCGAGAACATCAAAATTGAACCGTATGTTCTTTTCACTTCTTCCCACATGTCGCTTGAGTTTAATGGGCATCCATTTATCAACATGGGGCCACTTCAGCGCTTTCGATGTTCCTTCCTCTTGCTCGCAAACTTTCTCAAGTCACTCCTTCGCTTTTACTTCTTCGCCATCTCTTTTCCGATCACGTAAGTTCCCTCGAGATCCTGGGCGAAGATCTTTCTTAGCTTGTTCTTTTTTGGAGTGTCATCAGAGCCTCTCGAGTTGAAGACTTTCTTCCGAGGTTGAGACTCGATTCTTCCTCGCATTTTCCGTAATCGGTTTTCTCGGGGTTGGCTTAGAAGCTTTTACGCTTTGCTTACAGTTGAACAACGCCCAAGGCTTTCCTCTTCATAGGCGCTTCAAAGACCACTGCTTGTTCCAACCTTAGTTCTAACACTCGGTTTCTCTCTTGCAACCTCAAGCTTGGTTTGCTTTCAAACTCGAATGTAGACAAAGCTCTCTACTTGAGCAAATTTTTAACTTCTCAAGAAGATCGACTTTTTTAAAGGCTTGGGCTAAATTGTACATTTCAAAGATCTTTTGAGCCTTCTTTTCCAAAGCACGTGCCATGAACTTCCCGAGGTCCTCAGACCTTCCCTTTCCCTTCTTAACCGTAGTTTGGAAGAAGTCCGGAGAGAGTCAGTCCATATGATCATCGTTTTTGCTCACACAAACCGATCTCTCCTCGCTAGTTGATCTTGCTCATCTTCCATTCTTCTAATGTGGTTCTTAGCCACGCATGCTTCTTCTTAAATGTGGGCAAACCGCCAGAGAGTGCATCTTTAAGATCTCTCGTCATCTTGGTCACGAAAGACCGAGCTCATTTCCTCAACAAAGCAGATTTGATCCGCACCTCATATTTCTCTGTCATTTCACCTCTAGCAATTCATCGACTCACTCGGTGCTTTTGTTTCATTTCATCACTTATCTCTCGCATTGACTCCTCCAAATTTTTTTTTTTTTTTTTTCTTCCATGAAGGTCATCCGAGTGGTCGAAGTGTTTTGATTCTCGCACTTTGCTTCACAAGAATGGCTAAGTCCTTCCATTGTCCGAGCTTGATTGGCCAATGTTTCTTCCATCTCGAGAAATTTTGATTGCCATTGGCTCAATCTTCTCAAGTTTCTCCATTACGGAGTGAGATCAATCTCGCCACCTTTCTTCGACCTTCGGTGGCCGCTTTGATCATCCCGAGCTTCGCTTCATCCCGAGCTCCACCTCCAATTGAGCCTCGATCCGCTTTATCGACATTTCGAATTAAAGATAGTACTTTTCAAGAAACTCGCATCATTATCAATAGTGCCAAAAAGTACCAAGAGTGATAGCTTCATCCGAGGTTGATCACAAATCTCTATTTCGCTTGAGACCGATCCTCGGCTTCCCCCGTTGGTCCCCATCTCCATCTTTGATTTTGTCTCACGCCGGGGCACCAACCTCATTGCTTTCTTCTCGCCTAGCTTCTTCCGAATCCAAATTTCATCAAAATCGAATTTTTTCAATCTGAAGCTTTTCTTCCAACCCCGAGAAGCTCGGTCCGGAAGGCCGCTCTCCTCATTCCACCGCTTCCCTCTCAATGCAAAGAATATCAAGCATCTCGAAGAGTCCGATTGAGGATATACACTGCTGTCCTTCCATCCCGAAAAATATATCTTGCGGATCGTAGGAGCCGAGCTCAGGTATTTGGCCAAGATGAACCGCCCCTTGCTCCTCCATTCCATTCTTCACCTTCGCCTTTTCTTCCATCTCGGGCTCTCTCGTTCAAGAGAGGCTTCGCTAAGGATCAAGAAAGAGGTCACTCAGAGCTCATCGAGTACATTTTGCTCTGAGCCTCAAGAGTATCTGAAGCTTGTGCATTCAGTCCTCGGTTGATCCGAGTGGGTTCTCGAACTCGAGCCGCATTTCCTCGATGAGTCCGAGTTGGCTTGACTTGCCTAAGCCCCGCACATCTTCGACGACTCGAGCTTGGTATTAGCTTGCCTCCATATGACTAGTCCGAGTTGGCTTGCCTCCATGTGACTAGTCTTAGGATTAGCTTGGTATCTTGCACATATCCCAACAAAGAAATGTTATATCCGCCTACTCACGTGAGATAGAGCAATGATCCAATGATTCCTCTATAATCGCATATGATTTACCGATTTGCCTTCCGAATCAGATCCATCTTGTAGTTAGTATTCATAGGAATCCTAACTGCATTGCAATTTTGTACACCATATTTGGCAATCGATCTCGTGTATACTTTGCCTCGTTGATGAATATTCCTTCCTTTGATTGTTTCACTTGAAGACCTAGAAAGAAATTCATCTCTCCCATCATTGACATCTCAAACTTTCCCTTTCATCGGTGCTTGAAAAACTTTTCACACAAATTGATGGTTTGGAGATCCAAAAATGATGTCATCAACATATATCCTAACCAAGAAGATATCTTTTCCATCCTCTATCCTCGAACAGAGTTCTATCAACAGCCTTTTGACAAAACCATGGTTAGTAAGAAACCGAGAAAGAGTATCATACCATGCTCGGTGTGCTTGCTGAGACCATACAAGGCTTTTTCCGAGCACAGAAACTTGGTCATTCTGCTTTGAACCCGTGAGGTTGTTCCACATAAACCTCTTTCTTAAGCACACCGCTCGTCAAATGCACTTTTCACATCCATTTGATAGACCGTGAACTTCATGTGGGCAAGATATGCAAGAAACAATCGATGGCTTCTAGTCTTGCAACCGGTGCAAAGGTTTCATCATAATCCAAGCCTTCTTCTTGGGAATAACCTTGTGCAACTAAATTTGCCTTGTTTCTTACAATGTTGTTGTTTTCATCTCTTTTATTCTTGAAAACCCACTTGGTTCCAATGACATTGTGCCTTTCAGTCTATCTACCAACTCCCATACTTCATTCCTTGAGAATTGATTCAAATTTCATCTTGCATAAAAAGAATCCAATACGAATCTTGTAGAGCTTCACCAATCTCCGCAGTTTCTTTTCTTTCTCGATAGGAAAGCAGCAGAATAGTGCACTTTCACCATGGAACCTTCTTGTCTTTAACACCTTCAGCCAGATCACCCACAACTCGACTTTGTAGGATGACTATCTAACCATTTCCTTCTTGATGTTCCCCCTTCAATAAGATCCTCAACATTTGAAATGTTAGGTTCAAATTATATCTCAAACTCAGTGGAACAACAGAAAGAGAGAAAGTGAATCATCTTCCTCGTGGAAATTTATTCGTGACATTGTCGAGACATTTGTTCCCTTTGGTTGATAGATTCAGACTTTGCCTCACCGTGACCACATCTTCATTGGCATCACATACCGAGTCCGAATCGGTGTCTGCTCAGATTGGTTACCTTTGAGGCCGGTTTTCCCGAGTCTCACCATCCTCGATTTCCATTCAACTTCTTTATTCGAAGTCTCGAAATACCCAATCATAGATTGTGACCGACTTCGCTTTTCAAGAGATGATTTTTTTTTTTTTCAGCTTAACTGGTGATCCTCTTAGTCAGTTCATCTCAAGATCATGTTCCCTGCTTTCTTCCGAACACAAATAGTTTCATCAAAAAACAACATGAGGTGTTTCCTCCACAATAAGAGTCCTACAGCTTGTAAACTCGAAAGTTTTTATCGACTTCGAATATCCTAAGAATATTCCTTCATCGCCTTTTTACTATCAAAAGTTTTCAACCGATCTTTACCATTATTGTGTATGAAACACTTGCAACCAAACACACGAAAAGAAAGAAACAAGAGGCTTCCTTTCATTCCAAAGCTCATAAGGTGTTTTGCCTTGACTCTTAGTCAAGATGGATCTATTCTCAGGAGTAGCATGCAAAGGTTGATGCCTTCACCAAAATCTTTTAGAATATCGCCTTCAAATATCATTGTCCTTGCAGCCTTCTTTTCGTAGTCCTGTTCCTTCTTTCAAAGAACACCATTTTGTTGAGGGTCCTTGCAAATGATGTTTCATGAGAAATTCCATTTATTGCACAATAATCGATATAATATGATTTATAAATTCAGCCTTTGTCGATCCGATTTTGACCACACTTAGATTCTTCTCAATACTAAGCCTTTTCAAGAGCTCTCGCGCTTTATTCGAGTCTCTTTCTTACTAAGTAAGAATATGACCCAAGTATATCTCGAGTAGTCATCAACTACTACCAATGTGTATTTCCCCGCCATTTGTGCTCACAGTGTTATAGGACCAAAAAGATCCATATGAAGTAATCAAGTATTCTTTCAAAAGAGAAACCTCAACTTTACTTTTAAATGATGCTTTTATCTGCTTGCCTTTTCCGCACGCATCACAAATATGTTCTTTATCAACACTTCGTTAGGTAACCCTCTCACAAGAGCTAATCTTGCAAGCTTGTTCGTGGTTTTGAAATTTAGGTGATTCATTCTTTTATGCCATAACCAACCGGGTATCTCGTGGAACTTTTTAGCAACTAAACATGTATCTTTAGGAGTTGAACTCCAATCGCCAGAAGATACACATTCCCTTTTCTTGTACCGATCAAGAATACTTTCTCGTGATGTATCATCTTTCACAAAACATAAGTTCTTAGAGAACTCAACATTAAAAACCTTTATCACGTAATTGGCTAATTGAAAGCGGGTTATGCTTCAATCCGCATACATATGAAACACCATGGATATGAACTAAGTCGATTTCCAAAGTTCCATATCCTTCATCATGTCCTTGAGTTATCTCCAAAAGTGATCTCAGGGCCTCTATGTTCAACATAGTCACCGAGTAACTTCTTGTATCCCGTCATATGTCTTGAACATCCACCGTCAAGATACCATATATCGTGAATTTTTTTCATCTCTGCCATCGCTGCCATGTGATCTTTAGTCGGCTTTAGTGCCTTGTTGTTTTCCTCCCCGAAAAACAAATTAATTCTTAGGTACCCAATTTGTGTAGGGTCCTACAAGGTTAGATGTACCTTTTCGAATCCAAATCACTCGACAACTCTCATTACTTTAGAGTGGCCGATCTGCCTTCTTCAAACATCAACATATACATCCACTACTCTGGGTGCCTTAGCGTTTCAGATATGTGTTCTAGCTTTTTAGCTTGAACATGTGCCTTTGAATTCTTCTTTGGTTCAGCCTTTGCTCGTGATGCTTAGGCTTTTGTGCGGCCGGTCTAAATCTTTGTTGATTCGGGTTCGATAACCTTTACCTTTAGGCAAGTAAGGTTTAGGTTGTCCAGATCGAAACTGGTCTTTCAAACAGATTTGAGGACTTGGTCTCTTCAATTGAGAATATCTCTCGCCGAGTGTTTCTCTTCCGAAGATTCTCCGATGGTTCAAAGTAGATCCTTTCAAGTTTGCATTCTTAGCCCGAGGCTTTGAAGTACTTGGCCGAAATTTTCTAATCGGTCGCTCGGGTTTCTAGCCTTCACCGAGGTTTGGGCTTTCTAACCCGATCATTCGGGGCTTTTTCAAACCATAGGTCCTTTTCCCTTATCTACAACCTTGGGCATTACTTGATTTTGAAGTGTAGGTGCCATCGGTTTTACAAAGATTGTCTTCTTCGCTACATGATGCAAAGATTCGATGACCTTTTGTGAGGTTCCCCCGAATAAATCCTAATCCAGATTTTATAGTGGCAGATCTCCGGTAACTCAATTTCATCTATTACTTTAGATGCATTATTCAATAGAGTTAACTTCTTCGTGCACTATCCTCACAGCCAGAAAGTTTCATGCTTCTCGGAGAGGTCATTGAACTTAGTTCGATTAATTTGAGTTTCTTCAAAGGATTTCTCTAGCTTTTCGCTTAGGGTCTCTATCAACTTCTCTTTCTCTCGAGTTGTACTTTCGTAACATCTAGTTCATCAAGAGTCTCCCTAAATTGAGAAGTGATTTCGGTTTTGCTAGAGTCTTTCCATTTTAGATTTTCAAAGATTCATTTCCTTATTCTCGCTTGAGTTTTATTTAGAAATCCTTGCAAAAAATGAAGATAGTCCTTCATTAGATTCTCAAAAGAATCCATCAGTCAAAATGATCGCTTTCAGAAACTTGAAAACTCTTGTGCTAATGTAGGAGCAATAACAGAGATCAAGAGTTTACCTCCTCAATGGCCATCGATGATGTCATCACTATCACTTTGTCGAGAATATCTCATCCGAAGAGCTAGATTTCTCCTCGAATGTTCTTTTTTCGCAACCATGGCCTTTGAGAACTTCGGTCTCTTTTTAGCTTGTCTTTCTTTCTCTCCTTAGCACTCAACTCGACAATCATATATTTGGAAGTGACCTTTCTTCCGACAATTATAGCATCTGGCATCATCATCATCCCGATCATTTTCTTCTTTGGACTTGGAGTCCTTCTTTTCGATGAAGATCCTTCAAATTTTCGTGTCCTTCTTCTTCTCACTTGATCCGTCCTCGTGTTTCTTCTTCACTGCACTGTTGTTCCCCGTAAAAGCTTTTGTATTTTCCAAATCTATTATTAAGTCTGTCAAACCTCCTTGCCATCGATGCTAGCTTTTCCTCAAGCTCATCCCGATGTTTGGCATGGGGGTTCTCGCACTTTTAGTTTTTTAGTGTTTTATCTTTTTGCTTTTAAAGCCACATTTTTACTTGATGAAGAATCATCTTTCTTTGTCAAATTTTTTGGATTTCTTATCAATTACAAATTCATAGGCTTTTAGTTCAGAGAAGACTTGTTGGTATGGCATTGAGCTAATGTTCTTGGTGTTTTCAATCACCACTGCATGAATATCCCATTTTTTAGAAAGACCTCTAAGAATTTTTAATGCCACTTCTCTTTGTGGATATTTCTTTCCAAGTGCATTTAGATCATTCATGATGCTAATGAATCGACTTCCAATTTGTCTATTGATTCACCATCATCCATTTCAAAACTGTCAAACTTTCCAATTGCACACCAAAGTTTGTTTTTTTTTTATATGATCGAATTTGGCACATAAACAAACTAGTGTATCCCATATCTCTTTAGCAAAGATTACGGTGAGAGATCATTCCCATCACACCATCATCAATTGTACTATATAGTGTGTGTTTTTGCCATGTAGTCTAGATTGACTAACTTCCTCTCCTCGAGAGTTAGTTGGTCATCGACTTAGGAAATTCTTCTCAGGGTCAATTCTCTCCTCTTCAGAATTCTCGATTCACCACAAAGAAATTTGAATGGTCCTTGAGAAACCACTCTCCACATACATGTTTGGAATACAAATGTGCCTCGCATTCTCGGTCTCCATAGATCATAGTTCTCATCGAGAACATGGGAAGTTTTTTTAGAAGACATTTTTCCGATCTTTTGAAAAGAAACGAATTTCAAAGAATAAGATCGATTCAGATAGACCACAAGTATTTTTGAAAATAAAACTTTGGTCAACACAAAGTGGTCAAGTTGAACCACCGCTCCCGATACCACTTGTTGGTCCCGTGAGAACGAGTCTTACACGTATGGGGGGAATACACGTGTTCAAGTGTTTTTAAAACTTTTTTCTTCGAGGTCACTTGGGTCGAAAAAATCCTCAAGATTAGGTTCTCGAGAAGCACAGATCGCTTCCGAGTCAAAGTCTCATCGAGACAAATGATCCCGAAATACAGATACCTCGATAATCCCAACCGAAGTCCTCGAGTAAGTCAGAGATCCCGAGTTGCTTGGATCGATAACTAACTTACCAATCCTCGATGAGAGTTCGGTTTGGTAACTATCTGCTCTAGCTACTTACTCGACAAAAGCGAATGGTTGGCCCTTAGATTATACTCGCTTTTAAGCTTTTGTCAAAAACCTTCCTTATGAAATAGTGATTAGGCCGTGAATCACTTATGCAACTTTCAAAGGATTGATTCCAACCTAATATCGCTGAAAAGTATGCTTTCAAAATCAAGTTGATGCAACAATTAAGCACGAGCATAAGGAAAGCAATAAAGAACACAACAGCTTATAGTGGTTCGAGACTCAAGCTCCTACATCCACTCTCCCGACTCTTTAGAGAAATTCACTATCAAACCGAGCTTTTCTCGACTACCTCGTAGTTTACTTACTCAACTCGCCTCGAAGTTTTCGACTACTCCAATGAGTTTACTTACTCAACCCGACCTTGAGTTTTCGACTACCTCAGTAGTTTACTTACTCAATCACACACAAGCTTTTCGGACTACCCTCAGAGCTTACTAACTTCTTCTCTAGAGTTTTTCGACTACTCCGCGTGAGTTTACTAACTCTTTATAACTCTACTCACCAACAAACACACTCCAACTACCTTCTCAAGGGTTTGGGGTTTTCTTGGTTGGTTTCAACTAGATGAGATATCCTTTACAATAAAGCACAATGCAAAGGGTTAGGATATCTCGACTAAGCTTTGATAAATCTTATCAAGCTAGGCTTAGTAAAGTGAGCTCTCTTCAATATAAAAGCACTTGGGAAATTCACGGTTATTTCGAAAGTGCTTTAACTTTTGCAAGAATAAGTTTGAGCTCTTGTTGCGTATAAATTTCCGTCACCTTACTATGTAGAGGGTCACCAAGATTTATAGGCATACACCAAGGTCACTCTTGAAAACTATCCGCTGGAGAGATAGCTTCCGTGAGTTCCCTCTTATGGTGTGTGAGAAACGGCTATATTTAGAGTTTGAAACTCCCCTAACACGTTTTAGGCAATAAATTTTTCATGTAGCCGGTCTTCACTTTTTGCGATGCGAACTTTCGTGACATCCGACATCTTTTTCAAATGCTTTGTCACCGTCATTGTCGAGATGGCACAAAGTCATCTTCCTCTTTTTGACTTTTGTCTTCGCCATGGTAGACACCTTTAACTATTTTTGATTACAAACTCGAGTTTGATATAACCTTAACAATACTTCGACTTAGTTCCTTTTATGCGCATTTGAATGTCTTGGCAATATCTAACTTTCTAAGGCATCGCTTTCTCTCAAGATTGCATCCTTCGATAGATATATTCAAAGCTTCTCGGAACATTCAGTTCATATCGAGCATTCAATATATTATCGAAGTCTTGATAATTATCGTGGCTTTTAGTATTCTTGATCTTCGATACTCGTCTTCGATCTTGTGTCTTGTGTCTTCGATTTATCTTGTCTTGATTTATCTTGATGTTTATCTTGAGTCTTCATGTTGAGTCTTGATCTCTCGCCATCATCTTGAGTCTTCGAGACTATTCGAAACTATATCTGGCCGACTTATACATTTTGCAGATAACATCCTGAATACTCTAAAGCTGAATCCTGACTCAACTATCAAGATCATTACTGAACATGTCATACTCAGGGGTTTTGGGATCTTAATCAAAATCATATAATCTTTTATTAAATTCATCTCCCAACACATGTGCTGCTATAAACTCAATGGGCAGACCAGAAAATTATGTACATGAAATTTTCAGAAATGAGTACTTCCTTAAGGCCTATGAGCATGAAATTAATCCAATGACAGGCCCTGATTTTTGGTCTGAAACCAATCATGAACCAATACAACCACCATTATTAAGAAGACCGCCAAGAAGGCCAAAGAAGCAGAGACACAAATCATCTTTAGAAGGGAAAGATCCTCATAAAGCTAAGAGAAAGTGTGGGGTGATTAAATGTGGTAAATGTGGTGGACTTGGCCATAATAAAAGATCAAGCAAAGAGAGCGAGTAGGTATTATTTTTCTCATTATTTTTTTTCTCTTAGCTTATTTTATGTGTGCATAATTAATATTTTTCTTTTATATAGGCTCCACCTATCGTGGGTTTTTTTTTCTTCTCAATCCTGAACATCTTCACCGTGGAAAGAAGAGAATGCTCATATGCGTGCTGGAAGTAAATGATATAATTATTTGGATTATTGTATTATGCATTTTTTATTTTTCCGAGTTTTATTTTACATTTTGCATTATTAGATGAAGGTGACACCTTTTTTTTATATCATAGGACTTCAAATATTTTTTTTATCCTTAGCGTCATTTTTGTATGTTTTTTAACATTTTATCATTTGGGGTGGAGCTGTAAGAAAAAAATGAGAATTTGATATAATTGCAACTTTGAAACTTTACTTGGAACTGCTTTGGTATATAGTCAAATGATAATATATGTTGTTTGTTAGCGGGAGGTGCACTATCATGAGGGTACTTGGAATATATATATATATAATTCTTCAATGTCCTTGGTATTGAAAGTGATTTTAATGCGGATATTCTTTGATGATTTTCTTGATGTCAAAACCTCATACAAGCTATGTTTTAAAATTCGGGTTCGATTGGTCGGACCGGTGAACCGCATGTCAGCGGCTCAATAGAGGTGCATAGAACCGATATCACATGTTTATTGAAAAGGTCCTCAGATAATCAAAATGGTCCGAAGAGACTTGCCTTTTATTGAAAATGTCCATTATATATCAATTTTCATTTAGTCCTATGTTTTAAATTTTGTCAATTTAGTCCCAAATCGCTAGAGACCAGTCAAACTACCCCAAAATGATGTCGTTTTTCCAATCGAAATTAGGAGCGCGTGTATCACACGCCCCAAAAACGATATCATTTTGTGGTAGTTTGACCGGTCTCCGGCGATCTGGGACTAAATCGGCACAAATTAAAAACATACGGGACTAAATTGAAACATGTGATATATATGGGACCTTTTCAATAAAGGTGCAAAGTTACAGGACCATTTTAATTTAAATCCCTAAAAGTTGTGATATATTTCAGTTCTTCTTCAATATTCGTTAAGCTAAGTTTTTTTTTTTCTTTTGTTTAGAGTTTCTTTCGAAAAATCCAAAATATGATTGATGCGGAACAAAGGTACTTGTGGTTGTAATTTTGAAAAAAAGTGAAAAATGTAGAATTTCAAAATGTAAAAAGGCAAATAAAGATGAATAAAGTGTTGGAGAGGTACGTAAACACGTAATACATGCGCAACGGAAATAAACAGTTCACCAACAACGAACATATAATTGCACAAATGATTACAATAATCATAACGAGAAATATTACAGTGATTCGATAACAGATTTCTCAACTACGGTATCCACGTAATCTCCGTAGACAGACTTGCACAGATCTGCCAGCGTTGAATCTGAGACGGAATTTGCTAGGAAAATTCCTAATCTAGATTTTATGGAGAAATTAGGTTTTCTTGTTCTAATAAATAATGAATCCCAGGATGTCATATATATAGGGAGAGATTAACTTAAATCTTAAATCTCGTTATGATTATTGTAATTGTTTATGCAATTATATGTTCGTTGTTAGTGAACTATTAATTTTCGCTACGCATGTATTACGTGTTTACGTGCCTCTAAATTCCAACAACTTTATCCCATGACATGCTGGCAGAGAACCTCTCTTAGAGTTCTCCATCGCAAATCGCTTCAACACCTTGTCTATGTAGGTTGACTGTGACAATCCAAACATCTTCTTGGATCTATCCCTATGGATCTTGATCACTAAGATGTAGCAGGCTTCACCAAGATCCTTCATCATGAAGGTCTTTGACAACCATTCTTTCACAGAATGCATGAGTGGGATATTGTTTTCCATAATGAGTATATCATTGACATACACAACTATGAAAATAATATTCTTCCCACAGCATTTTCGATAAACGCACGGATCTTCCGAATTTTTGATGAAGTCAAAAGATTTGACAGCCTCATCAAAACGGATATTCTAACTTCTAGAAGCTTGCTTCAAACCATAAATGAATCGTTTAAGATTGCACACAAGATTAGATTTTGGCTTTGATAAAAACCTTCATGTTGAGTCATAAACACTTCCTTATCAATGTTACCATTGAGGAAAGTTGTTTTGACATCCATTTGCCAAATCTCATAATCTAGATGTGCTGCTACCGCAAGTAAAATTCGAATGGACTTGATCTTAGCAACTGGTGAGAAAGTTTCGTCATAGTCAATGCCTTCGCGTTGACTATAACCTTTCGCCACCAACCTAGCCTTGTAGGTTTGTACTTTGCCATTTGCATCAGTCTTCCGCTTGAAGACCCATTTGCAACCTATGGGTTTAACCCCTCTCGGCAATTCAACCAAGTCCCAAACTTGATTGACGTACATCGAGTCCATCTCGGATTTCATGGTTTCATGCCACTTCTTTGAGTCAACATCTAATGTTGCCTCAGTGTAAGTTCTCGGTTCGTCTTTATCTGGGATCTCCACTTTATCACGTTCCTCTACGAGGAAGCCATAATATCTGGTGAATGGATACGAACTCTAGTTGACTTACGGAGTTGTGGTTGTTCAGGCTGCACATTCTGATCGTGAAAATTTTGTGGTGCAGTGATTTCATCGTTGACCGGGGAGGCTTCAAGAGAGACACTTCCGGATGCCTCATGAGCGGGAGTTTGAACTATGTTATTCTCATTCAGCCTACTTGGAGTTCGTTGCTTGGGCAACGCAACTTCAATTACGCTTCCACTGGCTGAAAGAGGATCACTATGTGATAAACTTCCACCATGTGAGCTACTGAATGCTCTCGCTGATTCTTTGTCATGTTGCTTTGACAAGACATCAGTCTCCTTGTTAAGTTGTGGTTCTTGAATTTCTTCAAGTTCCATCGTCTTACGACTTTGTTCCTTGAAGACATAGTCTTCTTCAAGGAATTTGGTCTGCCTAGAAACAATCACCGTTTGTTTTTGAGGTAGATAGAAAAAATATCCGCTAGTTTCCTTAGGATATCCCAAAAAATAACCCTTTTCACCTTTTGATTCCAACTTATCGGTGAGCATTTTCTTCACAAACACGGGGCAACCCCATGTGAGTGAAATTTGGCTTCTTGCCATGACATAACTCATATGGCGTATGCTCAACTGATTTGGATGGAATCATATTCAGAATGCAGATTGAGGTTTGGAGTGCGTATCCCCATAAGAATGTTGGAAGGAATGAGAAACTCATCAATGACCTTACCATCTCTAACAGGGTTCGATTTCTCCTCTCGGACACTCCATTCATTTGGGGTGTACCAGGAGGAGTCCATTGTGATTGGATTCCATGTAACTTCAGATAACCAGTGAATTCATGGCTAAGATATTTTCCTCCTCTATCTGATCGAAGAGTTTTAATACTCTTAACAAGATGTTTCTCTACTTCAGCTTTATACTCCTTGAACTTCTCAAACGATTCAGACTTGTGTTTCATTAGATACACATACCCGAATCTAGAGAAATCGTTAGTAAAAGTTATGAAGTAGCCGAATTGACCCCTAGTTAGAGTGGGCAGTGGTCCACAAACGTCACAGTGGATCAGCTCTAGAACCACTTTGACACGAATCCCTTTCCCAGAAAAGGGTTTGTTGTTCATCTTGCCCTTGAGACAAGATTCGTAGTTACCATAAGACTCAAAGTCGAATGGGGTTAAGTAGTCTAACTTTCTTAACCTTGCAATCCTTTTCTCATTTGCATGACCAAGTCTGCAATGCCACAAGTATGTCGGATTTTCATGATTACTAAGTTTGAGTCGTTTGTTTTGTATATAAAGAATATTATGTCTACAATGCAACAAGTATAAACCATTCGATAAGGAGCATTTCCATACATATCATCATTCAGTGAAAAATAACAATTATTATTTGCAAAATGGAAGGAAAAACCTTCAATGTCTAACATAGGAATATAAATAATGTTGCGAGTAATAGAGGGAACAAAATAACAATTATTCAGTTCAAGTCTAAAACCAAAGGGTAAGTCTAAAACATAAACGCCAACACGTTCAACATCAACTCTTGCTCCATTCCCAACGTGTACAGTGACTTCACCCGATCTAACTGCCCTGCTATGCTTGAGACCCTGCACATTAGTACAAATGTGTGAGCCACAACCGGTATCTAATACCCAACAGTTAGTATCATTTGTGGACATGTTTATCTCAATAACAAACATACCTATTCCAGAGGCTGAGACACATTGTGTCTTCTTTTCAGCTGCTAGAACCTTACAGTCCTTCTTCCAATGCTCCTTCTGCTTGCAGTGGAGGCATACATCCTTGTCCACACTCTCCTTCTTTTGAATTCCACCTTTAGGATTAAGGAAGCTTGGCTTAGAGCCTTTCTTTGCCTTGCCCCTCCGCTTCTTCTTTCCTTTCGGAGCAGAAGCAGTAGAGGCACTCACCATGAGCACGGGCTTTTCCTTAGCAGTGGAAGACTCAAAAGTCTTTAGCATGTTATGCAGCTCGGGCATAGTCGATTCCGTCTTATTCATATTAAAGTTTACCACATAACTTAAATATGAATCGGGAAGTGACTGAAGAATAGCATAAATAGTAACGTTGGTGTTGAGCTCAATGCCCAAACGACCAAGTTTCTCGATCAGCCCAATCATCTTCAACACATGAGGAGAAACCTTCCCTCCCTCAGACATCCTGCATCTAAACAGATCTCTCATCACCTCATAAATCTCGAAATGAGATTCAGAATCAAAGATATCCTTCAGATGCTTGGTCATCTCTAAGGGAAGCATCCTCTCATGTTGACTTTGCAACTCGGTAGTCATCCCGAGTAGAATAACACACTGAGCCTTGGAAGTATCATCTTGATGCTTCTTTTGAGCCTCGGCGTCAAACGCCTCATACTCTTCAGTACCAGCCTCCGAGGTAGCAGGGATTGGCGTGTCCAACACGTACTCAATCTTTTCTTGCCTGAGCACCAAACGAAAGTTTCGGTGCCAGTCGAGAAAATTTGGCCTAGCCAATTTGTTCGTTTCCAAAACGCTTCTCAATGACAAGTTATTCATTTCAACAATCCTAGAGAAATAAAATAAAACGAGAATTAAAACACGTAATTCCTATGATCAATATTCAACAATTAAAATAAATATGACCTTTATATTTATTATGTTTTACATTATTTTCACATACTTAACGACCTCATTGGAAAAGTACGAATGTATATCTAATATAAACCATAATGGACTAGGATCCACATTACTACCACCATAATCCCAGCGAGGGCTGATCATTACAATAGCATAACTGGTAGGTCTCCAAACCAATTGCAAAAGCTGCAACTCCTATTTTGTCGAACCTAGTTCGACTGATGTCACTTACCCTTTGTTCCCCGCGAGGACTAGTGAAACAAAGTTAAGTTGGTTTACAACCATCAAGCGACGACATTTCATGGCCCTATAAAAGTCCTGTTAGATGTAGATCCGAGCAAAAGACGAGGGTTTTTAAGTACTCATTGGAATGAAATCTCCATTTTACTTTTAATTTTGATGGAAGACATCTTATCAAATTAATGAGAAAATTATATTTTAGTAAGGAACGTTTTTAAAGGCAGGGTATTAATTGTTTAATCGAGATCAATCATGATATCTAAGTCATATTTGAGTAATTACGGGCGCCGCCTACCCAAACATGACATATACAGACTTACAAATATTTGGGCGCCGTGTACCCAAGAATTTAATACGATTCGACAATTATTGGGCGCCGCCTACCCAAACAATTATAAGCGGACTTAAAAGTGTTAACTAATTTAAGCAAGTAAACAAGTTAACAGTGGGTTTTAACAAATCCTTTAAAATTAAGTTTAATTTCAATTAAAGATTCAATTTTAAGATTATTAAAATTTGATTAATTCAATTAATCGTTTTGGTCCAACCACTTTAATTTCAGAATTAAATCAAATAAAATTCCAAAATTTAAGTTTTAATTTATTTGTTTTTGGGGGCTCAGGTGCAACTTCTAAATTTGCACGGGAGGGCCTATCTCAAATCGAATTTGCAAAACAACCCTCCTACATCATCACCATTTCCATAATCGAATCGAATCCAAAAAATGAACACCCAAATTACCAAATTCCAGATTAATCATCTCATCAATATTGATTAATCCAATTAATCAGTTCCAATTAACCCAATCAAGAACCATAAACCAAAACAGTCCAGATTCATATCGAGTCACAGGGGAAGCCAGAAACAGGCGAATCGACGAGACGAAGCACGACCTGAACGAATAGGCGCAAGTCGCCATCGCCACGCCTTGCGTGTGGGTGACTCGCCCCCTTGTACGAACAGAGCAGAAGGGGCGCGCACCAAGCCTCTGCCCCTTAGGTCGAACTGGTTCGAAACCAGAACGAAAACAGAGGAACTTTGAATCGGCGGCGCGCCGCCACTGATTCATCTCAATTTCGGTGTCGCGCCACCTTATAACGCATCGAGACGGACACACCGTTCAAGTCTCAAAAATGCCCAAGCATCGGAAACCCAAATCGGGATGAATCGGTGGCGTACCGCCATGAGAAGAGCTGAAGAGAGCGAGGCGCACCGCCGTGAAAAGAGGCGGAACAAGGGAAGCATCTCGAAGAGAAGTGAAGATGGGACGGGTTTGGGAATCGCGACGGAGTATAGCGAGCCACGCCGCGGGCCATGGGGCAAAGGGTTGTAGCGGCGGAATCCCCAAGGTGGGGAAAACCCTAATTGGACGAAGGGGATGAAGCGAGTCCGAGAGCAAAATAAAACGGGGGTGCGGTTTTATCATATTAACCGTTCCCCCAAGGGTTTTAATTTTTTTTTATTTTAAAACCAATTTCAATATGCAATTAAAAAAAATAAGAGCCTGAAGCTCTGATACCATTGTTGGAATTTAGAGGCACGTAAACACGTAATACATGCGCAGTGGAAATAAACAGTTCACCAAAAATGAACATATAATTGCACAAACTATTACAATAATCATAACAAGAAACCTTACAGTGATTTGATAGCAGATTTCTCAACTACGGTATCCACGTAATCCCCGTAGACAGATGTTGTAGCATGGAATAAACCACTGTCCCATGAACCCTACAGATACAAGTCAAAGAGTCTTACACTTCGAGGTGAAGTCAGTAAAGGGAGATAGCCTTAAAAGGTGAAGTGCCCAAATAACATAAACAGGGAGGTCGCGTAGCGGCTTAAGTGAAAATCAGAGATCACAACGCGACGTCCACTTGCGATATCTAGGTCGGAGCCCAACCTGTAGCATGTAACGAACAATCATGACCAAATAAGGAAAGCATAAAAAAATCCAACCAATCCGTTCGGGTACTCCATTCCCCGATTGGCGCTCATTAAAGGGGCGATCTCAAATCGGACCGAGGATGCGGATGACTTGCGGGATTGAAGGCACCAAAGGGGCATCTTTCCTTGTATAATCCCTCGTCTTAAAGGAGGGATATGTTGTATAAATAAACCAACAAGGTCACATTTGTAAGGGTTGAACACCTTAGTATTCTAGGCAAATATATTATACACTTATACCTGGCTTAGACCCCCGGACGTAGTCTGATTCAAAGGACGAACCGGGTCACCAATTTGCATGTTATCCTTTATTTTTTTTGGCCATTTTTAGCTATTTTACTTGATTAAATTCATTGTTAAACTAGGCTTATTTAGCTAGTTACAACAATTGGCGCCGTCTATGGGAACCATTTAATTCATTTTCTTGAGGAACTAATCCAGTTCTAGAAAAGCCCATCTTTCGAAAGAAATAGCAATGACGGCCAACCAAGGAAACGATCCCTTACCCAATGAAGTGGACGCACGTGATGGCATTGAAACATCACAGAGTTCCCATCGCACCCATAGGGCAGCTCCAGCTGGCTCGTCCGACTGGTGGAACCTGGTTCAGACTCCCGCGGATGCCAGGGCGGTCATTGCTGTCCTCAACACGAAGCGCCTGTTCATGGAGGGCGAGGGGGATCAGCCTTTGACCAAGAAGATTGTTCACAATGATGGAACCTCCAAAGGCAAAGGCTCCATGATCGAAAAGGGGCGATCCACGGGTCAATTGGCCTAAATGCTGCCAAACATGCCATCATCCGGACTAATCGGACTCTGAAAAGACCAGCGGCGTCAAACAATATGTTCGCCCACCTCGGAAGCCAGGCGGCCCGAAAAGCTCCTACGAAAGATGGTGACGAGGCCCATTCCCATCCACGCCGCGCGGAACAGGTGGATCAGGACCTGATCATGGCCCTGAACATGCACCATGGTGGTATTCCTGGCGCCTCTGCAATCAACCAGAGCCAGGGGCATGTGATGAACGCGACTAACAACTCGCGCAATGCGCAGGTCGCCGCACTGGCGAGGACTGTCCAATAATTGTTGGAAAGGGTCGGAGACCATGGTGGTTCCACAAAAGCAGACGATGACCTCACCATCCCAGACTCTCCATTGGGGCCGATAGTTACTCTGGCCCCTACCCAGAGGAAAATAAGCATAGCGGCTCTAGATCGCTACAACGGGAGTATGGATCCCAAAGTCCATGTGGACAAATACAATTCGTACGCAACGCGGTGGAATCTTTTGAACAATTGGCCCTATTGTTCCTGGGTCATTATACCGCCTTAGCGCCCTGACCAGCAACTAGGTAGCGAATCATGAACACCCGCCAAGAGGAAAATGAGTCGAATCGTTCTTATATCAAAAGGATCGACCGACTTATCATTGAGGGTGATCCCATAGGTGATGAAGCTAAGTTGCTGGGAGTCATCTCTGGCCTCAGGAAGGAGACCAAGCTTTGGCGGCGTATGACTGTAGATTACCCTTCCAGCTATGCCGACTTTTAGAAGCGTGCTAGCGATCTCATCCACACCATGGAGTTATTAGAGTATCGACTCTCGGAGACAAAAGAAGTCGCAGAACCCAAGAAGAACTCCAAGAAAACCGGGGGCCAGTACAAGGCACCCGACAGCTTTAAGCCATTTGAAGAGTCCATTCCGATGAAGCTGATGGAGGCATTAGGTATGACACCCGGGCATATATATACCCAAATCTAAGGGAGGGACATGCTGCATGCTCCCCGCCCCACCAAGGACAAAAGCAAGTAGAACCCCAACAAATTCTGCCACTATCATGCACAGAAGGGGCATTACACCAGTGAATGCAGGGATCTCTAGAAGCAGCTGTGGAAGCTTTACGAAGATGGGCACCTGAACGAATTTGTCACGAACCCTCGCGCCAATGGCCGTGACGAGCAGGGCCAACCTCAAGATCATCCACCTCGCCAGGGAGAACAAGCCCGGGGAGATCCCATCCACGGAAGAGCCCGAGGCGAGCTACCTGTGCCTTCAATGCCCGAAGGTGCGGAAGGACGCGTAATCTACACCATTTCGCCCCTCACCACAATAGGGGGCCTCTCCCAGAAACGACGAATGAAGGCGGAGATCAGGGCAATGGAGAACGCCCAGAAAATGGTTTTTCCCATCTTAGTTGTCGATACGGGGAGGTCGATACGGCTGGGATCGTATACCCCAATATCGACCCGCTTGTCATCAAGGCCAACATCAGGGGGACCACCGTGTGTCGATTGCTGGTTGATGGTGGGGATTTTTGCAACATTCTATTCAAAAAGACCTTGGACCATCTCGACGATTACGAAGCGTATATCACCCCATGCGACCACACTGTGAAAGGCTTTAGGAACGCGACTGTCAAACCTCTGGGTATGATTCGTCTATCTGTGGAGCTGGTGTCCACTATAGATGAAAAGGCACCTGACCATCAAGTAATGATGCTAAACAACGAATTAACCAATGAGATGACAAACAAGAGAAAGCACGAAGATCCTGATCCTAGGTTGGGTCCCGAACCAGAGGAATTCATACTTGAAGCTGAAATAGATAATCCAAGAGTGGAAGGGCCCAGAGCGATACCCAGAGAGGAGCTCGAAAGAATTCAAGTAGTTCCAACTCGGCCCAAGCTGGAAGTGATTATTGAATCAAAAATACCCAGCGATCTAAGGACCGAGGTGATCAATTTCTTGAAGAACAACCTGGACGTTTTCGCTTGGTCACACAAGGACATGGTCGAAATCAGTCCTCAGGTCGCGTGTCACCATCTTCACATTGATCCAACGCGGCGACCCATAGCTCAGAAAAGGAGGAAGTTCGGCCAAGAGAAGTATGCTGCCCTTGCTGAGGAAGTTAAAAAGTTACTGGATAATGATCTAATCATGCAAGCAGAACAACTGCGATGGGTAGCTAATGATGTACTCGTAAAGAAGTCAAATGGGACATGGCACCTGTGCATTGACTTCACCGACCTCAATGAGGCTTGCCCAAAAGATTTCTTTCCAATGCCGCACATCGATCATTTGATCGACAACACAACGGGGTATGAAATGATGTCTTTCATGGATGCTATCACAGGATACCATCAGATAGCCATGCATGAACCTGACCTCCAACACACGTCCATCCTGACCGAAAAGAACATGTATTGCTGAAAAAGGATACCTTTCGGCTTGAAAATGCTGGAGCCACATGTCAGAGACTAGTCAACCACATGTTGGCCGAGCAGATCGGAAAGACAATGGAGGTATACGTGGACGACATCGTCGTAAAAAGTTTATGGAAGAAATCCTTAGAAGGTACAATATGAGGCTAAATCCGAAGAAATGCAACTTCGGAGTCGAGTCAGGCAAATTCTTGGGTCATCTGGTTAGCAAGCGGGGGATAGAGGCGAATCCTGCCAAAATATAAGCTAACCTAGACATGGGAGCACCAAGAATAGTCAATGAGGTCCAAAAATTAACCGGATGCCTAGGTGCTTTGAACAGGTTCATCTCCAGGATGGGGGATAAATGTAAGCCCATGTTCGACACAATCCGGAGGAAATCAAAGTTCAAATGGACCACAGAGAGCCAGGAAGCACTCGACGAGATAAATAGTTACCTGGCCAATGTCGGAATACTTGCTAAACCAGTCCCTGGAGAAAAACTTTTTCTATATCTGGCAGCTTTGGAAACTGCTCTGAGCGCAGTACTCGTGCGAGCGGAAGGTCAGGATCATCTTCCCATTTACTTCGTAAGTCAAACACTGAGCGAGACAGAGCAACGATATCCCCGTATAGAGAAATTAGCCTACGCCCTAGTCATGAGCATGCGAAAATTGAGGCCGTATTTTTTCGATCATTAGGTCGAAGTTCTCACCTCTTTGCTTCTACGCAACATACTCCATCGAACTAATACAACAGGGCGGTGTCTCCAGTGGGCAATTGAAGTCGGACAATATGGTGTAACATACGCACCACGACCAGCGATTAAAGCTCAAGCGTTAGCTGATTTCCTTATCGAACTTACCTTCCCACCGGGAGATAGCGGCCACACCTACCCGCCTTGGGAGTTATATGTGGATCGTTCCGCAATGGCCAACAGATCAGGGGCAGGCGTGGTACTGATTAGCCCAGATGGCACGTGTTTTCAGAGCGCCATCACTTTCGAATTTCATGCTACCAACAACGAAGCAGAATATGAGGCGCTCATTAGCGGCCTGGAAATGACCATAACCATGGGTATAAAAAGGCTCAAATTATTTACCGATTCTCAGCTCGTAGCATTCCAGGTATCAGGAGAATACGAAGCTAGGGATGACAGGATGTCAGCCTACCAAGAGGTCGTCAAAACTCTGTGCCTGAAGTTTGATCAAATTCACATTAAGTTGGTCCAAAGAGATGCGAATTCACGAGCCGATGCATTAGCACGCCTTGCGACTTCGGAGGGGCCGGCAGAGATGAAGGATGTCACCCTCACTAAGCTCCACCACCCTTCCACTAAAAACACCACGGTCGTTACACTCGATGCCCACCCTTCGAGCTGGATGACTCCTATCATCGACTACTTGATGTCTGGGACATTACCAGTGGATCGACTTCAGGTGAAGCAACTACAACTCCGATCAGCCAGGTATACCCTGGTCAATGGTGAGCTATACAAGCGGGGTTTCAGCATACCATTGCTCCGGTGCGTTACGCAGGAACAAGGCCAAGTTATCCTCCGTGATAAACACGCGGGGGTATGTGGAAACCACGCTGGGGGGTAATCACTCTCACATAAGGGGATTAGGCAAGGATACTTTTGGCCCACTTTACGAGCTGACTCACTCGTGTTTGCAAGGCGATGTCACAAGTGCTAAATCCATGCTCCTTCGATCAAAGTCGCTCCGGAGAAACTTTCCAGCATTCCCAGCCCCTAGCCATTTGCGAAGTGGGGGATAGATATCATCGGGCCACTTCCTACAGCCCCGGGCTCAGTCAAGTACGCTTTAGTGGCGGTGAATTACTTCACAAAATGGGTCGAGGCCGAAGCTTTGGCAAACATAGATTAAGATCACGTCATTAAATTTATCTGGCGGAACATTATTTGCAGATTTGGCCTACCCCAAGAAATCATATCAGATAATGGGAAACAATTTGATAGGTTTAAGGTCGACAACTTTTTCAGGAAATGGAAAATCACTAAGCTCTTCTCGACCCCATACCATACCCAGTCTAATGGACAGGTCAAAGCAGTGAACAAAATTATCAAACACACATTGAAAGCCAAGATCGAAGATAAGAAGGGAAAATGGGCCAGCGAGCTGCCAGATGTGTTATGGTCATACAGGACAACGTGCCGCAACTCAACTGGAGAGACCCCATACTCGATGGCTTTTGGTACAGAAGCAGTGATCCCTTCAGAGGTCGAGTTCCATACACTGCGTATGTCTCAGGTCATGGTCGATCACAATTAAGAGGCCTTGTTCAGGGACTTAGACTTACTAGAAGAAAAAAGGCTAGAAGTCAACATACGGAATGCTAGATACAAGCAGCAGTCGGAAAAGTACTACAACTCGAAAGGAGTGTTTGGTCCAAATTGGGAAGGACCATATAAGGTCACGAAAGTATTATCAAATGGGGCATACGAACTCGAGAACCCGGATGGCTCCTCGGCTCAATACCCGTGGAACGCAGCCCATTTGTGTTGTAACTGGTTTTTATCTACTCAGTTAAACAATAATTATGATGAAATGCGTATGCTAAAGGCAATCAAATCAGGGAAAGAGACAAAGAAGTTGGTGACCCGGTTCGTCTTTGGAATCAGACTACGTCCGGGGGCGTCCAAGCCAGGGAGAGGATGTATGTATATGCCTAGAAGTCTAAGTTGTTCGACCTTTTTCAGAGGTGGACGTGGTGGCTTATTTATACTATGACTCCCACCCTTTGGGTGGGAATTTACATAAGGAATAATGCCTATGAAAGGGCTACAATATCGAACCATTAATCTCGCCTTGATAGGCCGAAATCGTCCCATCTTCGCCAGGGCGCCAATCGTGGAAGCGGATGTGGAGGGCGGATTAGTGGCGTGTCGAAATCATCATTGACCACGTGAACTATATAGTTATGGCTGGTGCAGGTTGCTTTCGACTTGAGGATATAAAGCGGAAATCTCATCGCGACTTCCCTAACTGCCGACTACCCTAGTTGCCGACCTTTGCGACTTGAAGGTTTGGTCTTGTGGGAATTACGTGGGTTGATCCCTTGGTCCCCTTGCCCGAGGTTGCTTCATGCAGTCTTTGTTGGATTGTTTATGATCCTTCGTGCCCAGGTGGGAGGTCGGGTTTATCCATGCTACAACAATTTCCCCTCAAGTTGAGGTCTCTTGTTCCGAGAAGGGACCTTGGCTTGACATATGGACTAAATCGACTCGCGACCATCCGACCTGGAAAGTCTCTTATGAGGTGCAGAAGAAACTGGAGGTTGCCAAGGTTGAATTGGCCAAGAGGGCCTTGGAGCTCGAGGGCCAGCTGAAGGAAGCCGAGAGACTGCTCGGGGAGGAGAAGGAGGCCGTGACCCGGATGAAGGTGGAGCTGACCCGCAAGGATGTAGAGGTCGGGGAGAAGTTGGCCGCCAAAGATGAACACTTTAAGCAGGTTGAAGAGCAGAATGCTAACTTTGCCTATCTCGTGGCGGTTGCGGGTGCTATCCGAGTTGTTCTGCGGAAGAACCCTACTGCCGACCTCTCTGACATTGTGACCGAGGTGACTGCTTACGTTTGCGACTTCCCCCCTGCCTCCGACATTGTGCCGGAGATTAAAGATCTGGGCATTGATTTGTCTTCTTCCCTAATCAGAGTCGGATCGTGCACCCCACTCCCGATCCAGATTAGACACAACCGGGAGATTCCGAGTTGGTCCTCGAGACTCAGACGGATGAGGCTGGGGCACAAAATGAGGTCGCTGAGATGTCTGGCGCGGCTCCTCCCGAAGAGCAGGCCACAAATGGCCTCTAAGGGAGGTGTTTACCAGCCCAAGATCCCGGAGGCGGGCTGCCCACACCCTCACCAGCGTTATTCAGCAACAATTAGGTGGGCAACCTTTGAACATAGTCAGTGGTGCTGCTGATGGGATTCTTGATCGTTCTTAAGAATGATGACATCAAGAATCCCGATAAGAAAAAGGAGATTGAGAAGTTGTTGAACCCCATCTCCAACAATACTTTTGATCAGCATGCCTTAAAGCCAGAATTCGTCTGCCAGTCGTGGATATTAGGTTGTAGTAAAACATCTGTTGTCAGTTATCATGATGTATCTTGGTTTCCGCTTGATGTAATCTAGCCTTCGGGCTCCTATAATGTACCGACCTTCGGACTTGTTGTCATTAATGAAATCTGTCTTTTTCTTTCCTTTATTGTGCCGACTTGATTTTCTTATGCGACTATAATCTGTGCGTATGTTCATTCGTCTTATTAGCATTGCGATTTTAGATTGAACCTCGCTTAGTCGTCTTATAAAGTTAGGGGAGGATCACACCGCTAGGGGTGGTGATCTCGCCGCAAATATGTCGAAAGTCATTCCCGGGGGAGGTCGATGTTTCATCTATGCGACCTCCCTGGGTTTAAACACAGGAATTGTGAAAAAGGAAATTTAACTCATTATTATTGACCCGCCTGAAAGTTTACAAGTACACTGGCCTCGACCCTACTGATAGTATCTCTTTAGATGAGATGCGTTCCACGGGTACTGAGACTGAGTGCCATCTGGGTTCTCGAGCTCGTACGCCCCGTTGGATAATACTCGAGCGACCTTGTATGGTCCTTCCCAGTTTGGTCCAAAAGTTCCTTTGGTTACTCCGAGAGTCTTCTTCAGGACCAGTTCACCTTCTTTGAATTTTCGAAGTCGCACTTTAGAGTTATAGTATTTTTAGGACTGTTGTTTGTATCACGCATTTCAGATACCTGCCTCTAATCGCTTCTCTTCGAGCAAGTCTAGGTTTCTGGCCAAGGCCTCATCGTTGCAGTCGGTCGCGATCTGTGAGGTTCTGAGAGTTTGGATTCGACCTCTGCGGGTATGACTGCTTCCGAGCCAAATGCCATCGAATAAGGGGTCTCTCCGGTCGAATTTTGGCAGGTAGTTATGTATGACCACAATACATCTGGTAATTCACTAGCCCACTTCCCTTTTCCTCCCTCAATCTTGGTTTTAAGAGTGTGCTTGATGATCTTGTTCACAGCTTCGACTTGACCGTTTGACTGAGGGTGATAATTGGTAGAGAAAAGCTTGGTGATTTTCCATTTTCTGAAGAAACTATCGATCTTATGACCATCAAACTGCTTCCCATTATCGGATATAATTGCTTGCGGTAGGCCGAATCTGCAGATGATGTTTTGCCATATGAATTTGATGACGTGATCCTGATCTATGGTCGCCAAAGCCTCAGCCTCGGCCCATTTTGTGAAGTAATCTACTGCGACTAGGGTGTACTTGACTGAACCCGGAGCTGTTGGTAATGGCCCGATGATATCTATCCCCCACTTCGCAAAAGGCCAAGGACTGAGGATGCTGGTGAGTTCCTCAGGTGCGACCTTGATTGATGGTGCGTGTATTTGACATTTGTGGCATTTCCGTGCGAAAACCATGGCATCGACCTTTAAAGTTGACCAATAATACCCCTATCTCGTCGTCTTATGAGCGAGCGACTGCCCCCTAGCGTGGTTTCCGCATACCCCGTCGTGAATATCTTGCAGGATAGCCAGCCCTTGCTCCGGGATAACACATCGGAGCAGTGGTATCCTGAAGCCTCGCTTATATAGTTCGTTACCAACTAATGTGTACCTTGCTGCCCTTAGTTGCAATTGCTTTGCCTGAATTATGTCGGTTGGTAATGCCCCAGTCATCAAGTAGTCGATTATGGGGGTCATCCAACTTAAACTCGGGGTCTCTAGGGCAGCGACTGTTGTGTTAGCAGTGGAGGGGTGGGAGAGTTTTGTGATTGTGACATCCCTCATCTCTGCTGGTCCCTGCGAAGTCGCTAGTCGTGCCAATGCATCGGCTTGGGAGTTCTCATCCCTTGGTACTAGCTTGATGTAGATTTGTTCAAATTTCAGGCAAAGTGCTTTGACGACCTCTTGGTAGGCCGACATCCGCTCGTCTCGGGTCTCATACTCCCTTGATATTTGGCGTGCTACGAGATGGGAGTCGGTGTGTAGTTGAAGTCGCTTAATGCCCATTGCGGTGGACATTTCTAGACCGTTGATCAGCGCTTCATATTCGGCCTCGTTGTTGGTGGCAGGGAAATTGAAAGTGATGGCATTCTGAAAAGAAATCCCATCTGGACTGATTAACACAATTTTTGCCCCTGATTTGTTGGCAGTTACTGAGCCATCTACGTACAACACCCATGGTGGGCCGGTCGAACCGCTGGCCCCAGGAGGAGGGGTTAATTCAACGATGAAGTCGGCCAAGGCCTGAGCTTTTATTACAGGCCGCGGCGCCTATGTTACCCCATACTGTCCAACCTCGATGGCCCACTTGAGGTATCGGCCCCATGTATCTGGTTGATGGAGCACGTTGCGAAGGGGTAAGGAAGTGAGGCCTCCACTTGGTGATCGAAGAAGTAAGGTCTCAGTTTCCTCACACTCATAACTAGAACATAGGCTAATTTCTCTAGAAGAGGGTATCGCTGCTCGGTTTCATTTAGCGTCTGACTGACAAAGTAAATGGGTAGATAGGTTTGACCCTCCGCCCGTACAAGCACTGAGCTCAGGGCGGTTTCCGAGGTCGCCAAGTATAGAAACAATTTCTCGCCAGGGACCAGTTTGGCTAAAATGCTGACATCGGCCAGATATTCTTTGATCCTGCCAAGAGCATCCTGACTCTTAGATGTCCATTCGAACCTCGCCTTCTTTTTGATGGTGTCAAACACGGGCTTCTATTTATCCCCCATTCGGGAGATGAATCTGTTCAGAGCGGCCAGGCACCCCGTCAGTTTTTGAACGCCCTTTTTGGTTTTGGGGGCCCCCATATCCAAGATAGCCTGCACCTTGGCTGGGTTTGCTTCAATCCCCCGCTTGCTGACCAGGTGCCCTAGGAACTTCCCTGATTCCACTCTGAAGTTGCACTTTTTCGGGTTGAGTTTCATATTGAACATCCTGAGTATCTCGAAAGCTTGCGCCAGATGAGCCAAATGATCTTCTTTTTTTAGACTTTTCACGACAATGTCGTCAACGTACACCTCCACCGACTTGCTTATTTGCTCAACAAACATATGATTGACCAGCCTTTGATACGTTGCCCCGGCGTTCTTCAAACCAAAAGGCATTCTCTTCCAACAGTATATGTTCTTCTTTGTTAAAAATGAAGTGTCTTTGCTGTCGGGCTCGTCATAGCTATCGATGGTACCCGAAAATCGTCCATGAAAGACATCATCTCATGGCTGCCAGATTGTCGATTAAGTGGTCGATATCACGGCATCGAGAAGAAATCCTTGGGGCATGCCTCGTTAAGATCTGTGAAATCGATGCAAAGTCACCAAGTCCCGTTTGATTTCTTTTTACAAGTACCGCATTTTATGCGACCCAATCGTGGTTGGTCACCAAGATGATCGTCGTTGTCGCAACTTAACCTCTTCTTGAGGGCGCGATATTTTTCCGACCAAACTTCCTTCTTTTCTGAGCTACTGGTTTTCGGGTTGGGTCAATGTGTAACCAGTGACATGCTATCTCAGGATCGATCCCGACCATATCCTTGTGTGATCAAGCAAAAACGTCTAGGTTATTCTTGAGGAAATCAACTACTTCAACTTTCAGGTCGTCGGGGATCTTGGATCCAATGATGATCTCCAGGTCTGGCTGGGCTGGGTCCACCTTGACCCTTTCGAGTTCCTCCCCGGGTACCGCTCTGGGTCCCCCGAGTCATGGATCATCTATCTCGGCCTTGAGTATAAAATCTTCGGGCTCGGGACCCATTCTTGGATCAAACTCGTCATGCTTCCTCTTCTTACTTTTCTTTTTAGTATCCAGCATGTTATCATGCATTCTGTGATCCAGTGTCATTATGTGAAGACTAAACGTGCGTGCTGAATTTGAATAAGGCAAAGAATAAAGAAAACAACCTCTTGCATCCACTTGGTCACCTTTAACGGTGCCAACCAGCCCACCCTTGGTGGGGAACTTTACACAAAAATAATAGGTGGAGGACACAGGCTTGAATTCGTGCTCAAATGGCCTCCTAAGGAAGCCGTTATAGGTGCTCGGGAGGTCGAGCCTAGTGTTCCTGACCTTCTCATCAAAGGTGGATACGAGCTCCACAGACAAGCGGACCATGCCCAGAGATTTGACTGTCGCGTTTCCGAAGCCCTTCACTATATGATCGCATGGGGTGATGTATGCTTCATAATCCCCGAGTTGGTCTAGGGTCTTTTTAAACAGAATGTTGCAGAAGGCCCCCCCGTCGACCAGCATCAGACATATAGTCGTCCCCATGATATTGGCCTTTATGACCAATGGGTCTATGTTCGGGTACACGACTCCAGCTTTGTCTATTTCCCCGAACTCAATTTTGCGGGTTTCTTCGGTCACAACCAAGATGGGCATAACCATTCTTTGAGCATTCTCCATTGCCATGACTTCAGCCTTTAGGCGACGCTTTGATGAGGAGGCCGGATACAAGCCCCCTATCGTGGCAAGGGGCGAGATGGTGTGGATGATGCGACCTTCTGTGCCCTCTGGTATGGGTGGCACAGGCAGCTCGCCCTGTGCGGCCCCTATCACGGGTTCTATTTGCACCCGATCTCCCGGCCCGGGTTGGCGGTCATGCTATCGACCTTGCCCCCCCTGATTGTCTGCCTTAGGATTCTTGACAAACTCATTCAGCCGGCCATCTTCATAAAGCTTCCACAACTGCTTCAACATATCTCGACACTCGCTGGTGTAGTGTCCCCTCTGGTCATGATAGTGGCAATACTTGTTCGGGTTTTGCCAGCTTTTGTCTTTCATGGGGCGGGGTGCTCGCAATATGTCTCGTCCCTAGATCTGGGTATAAACGTTACCAGGTGTCATACCCAGAGCCTCCATCAGCTTCTCCGGAATGGACTCCTCAAATGGTTTGAAGCTGTCGGGTGTCTTGTAATGACCCCCGGTTTTCTTGGAACCTTTCTTGGGCTCCACGACTTCCTTTGTCTCTGAGAGCCAGGTCTTTAGCAATTCCATGGTATGGATGAGGTCACTGGCCCTTTTCCTGAAATCGGCGTAGCTGGTCGGGTAGTCGGCGGTCATGCGCCGCCATAGCTTGGTTCCTCTTCTGAGGCCAGATACTGCCCCCAGCAGCTTGGCCTCGTCCCCAATGGGGTCGCCTTCAATGATAAGTCTATCGATCCTCTCAACATAGGATCGATCCGACTCCGTCTCCCCCTGACACATGTTCATGAGCCTTTGCCTTGTCGCAGGTCGGGGCACTATCGTCGTATAGTGGCCTAAGAATAATCGAGCCAGTTGCTCGAAAGTATCAATGGAGAGAGATGGCAGTGAAGTGTACCACATGTGGGCCTGGTCGCTCAGCGTCAGGGAGAAAAGTCTACACTTCGTCGCATTCGATGCCCCCATTGAGGCCATATACGCATTGTACTTCGCCATATGGACTCTAGGGTCTGTACTCCCGTTGTAGCGATCTAGAGCCGCTATGCTGATTTTCCTCTGGGCAGGTGCCAGAGTGATCATAGTTCCCAAGGGCGACTCGGGGATGACAAGGTCAGTTTAGACCCAGATGGTCCATCCTGGTTACCCACCTTTTCCAACAGCTGTTGGACGGTCCTAGCCAATGCCGCGACCTGAGCGTCGCGCGGGTTACTGGCAACCTGCCCGTGACCATGGTGGTATGCCGAATGTATCGGCGATCCTCCGTGGTGCATGTCCAGGGCCATGGCAAGATCTCTTTCCACCTGTTCATCATGGCGTGGTTGAGAGTGAGCCTCATCCTCGCCCCTCATGAGGGCCTTCCGGGCCGCTTGGCTTCCGAGGCGGGTGAATACACTATTCGAACCCACTGGTCTATCCAGGGCCCGGTGGTTCCGAACGATGGCATGTTTAGCTGCGTTGTATGCCAGTTGGCCCGTGGACCGTCCCATTTCCGTCATAATGCGTTTACCTTTGGAGGTTCTGGCGTCATGGGCTATTTTCTTGGCTGGGGGCTGTTCCTCCTCAATGCCAAAATTGAGACGTTTCTTGTTGAGGATGGCCATCACTGCTTTGGCATCCTCTGGTGTTTGGACAAGATTCCACCAGTCGGGGGAACCAGTCGGGGCTGCCTGATGAGTGGGTTGAGAACTCAGTGAAACTTCGATGCCATCACGAACTTCGGTTTCATTCCCGATTACAGCTTTCCCCTGGTTAGTTGCCATTTTGTTTTTCTTAGAGTTTGGAAGGTGAGGTCTCCTTGAGAATTGTTGAAATTTCTCAAGAAATGTGTTCCCACAGACGGCGCCAATTGTTGTAACTGGTTTTTATCTACTCAGTTAAACAATAATTATGATGAAATGCGTATGCTAAAGGCAATCGAATCAGGGAAAGAGACAAAGAAGTTGGTGACCCGGTTTGTCTTTGGAATCAGACTACGTCCGGGGGGGTCCAAGCCAGGGAGAGGATGTATGTATATGCCTAGAAGTCTAAGTTGTTCGACCTTTTTCAGAGGTGGCCGTGGTGGCCTATTTATACTATGACTCCCACCCTTTGGGTGGGAATTTACATAAGGAATAATGCATATGAAAGGGCTACAATATCGGGAACCATTAATCTCGCCTTGACAGGCTAGAAATCGTCCATCTTCAGCGTGCGCCAATCGTGGAGCGGATGTGGAGGGCATATTAGTGGCGTGTCGGGGATGTCATTGACCACGTGAACTGTATAGTTATGGCTAGTGCAGGTCGCTCCCGACTTGAGGATATAAAGCGGAAATCGCATCGCGACTTCCCGAACTGCCGACTACCCGAGTTGCCGACCTTTGCGACTTGAAGGTTTGGTCTTGTGGGAATTACGTGGGCTGATCCCTTGGTCCCCTTGCCGAGGTTGCTTCATGCAGTCTTTGTTGGATTGTTTATGATCCTTCGTGCCCAGGTGGGAGGTCGGGTTTATCCATGCTACAATAATTTCCCCGCAAGTTGAGGTCTCTTGATCCGAGAATAGACCTTGGCTTGGCACATTGACTAAATCGACTCGCGACCATCTGACCTGGAAAGTCTCCTATGAGGTGCAGAAGAAACTGGAGGTTGCCAAGGCTGACTTGGCCAAGAGGGCCTTGGAGCTCGAGGGCCAGTTGAAGGGATGCAGATCAAAAGTATTGTTGGAGATGGGGTTCAACAACTTCTCACCTTTTTCTTATCGGGATTCTTGATGTTATCATTTTTAAGAACATCCAGAATCCCATCAGCATCACCACTGACTATATTCAAAGGCTGCCCACCTAATTGCTGCTGAATAACACTAGTGGATGAGTGGACAACTAACATCCCGACTCTTGGGCTGGTAAACACCCCCCTAGAGGCCGGTTTTGGCCTGATCATTGGAGGGGTCCGCACCCAAGGTAGCAGCGGCCTTTGTATAGCCTCCGACCTCACCCGTCTGTGTTTCGAGGACCACCTCAGAGTCTGCCGGTTGTGTATCGTTGGGGTCGGAAGTGGGGAACACAATCCGACTCTGATTGGGAAAAAAGGACAGGTCAATGCCATATCCTTCCAAATCTTTAATTTCGAGCACGACGTCAGGATCAAGCGGATATGCCCCGACATAGCTGGCCAACTCGGAGATGAAGTCAGAGAAATCAGCGTCCGGGCTCTTCCAGTGAACAGCTCGAATGGCCCCAGCCATTGCAAAGACGTAAGAAAAATTAGTATTTTGCTCTTCGGTCCGCTTGAACCGCTCCTGTTCGGTAGCCAGCTTAGCCCCGACCTCGGAATCTTTGCTGGCCAGATCCCCCTTCAACCGGGCCACAAACTCTCTCTCCACCACCAGCATGCCCTCGGCGCCCTTTAACTGCTCCTCGAGCTCCTGGACCCTCCTGGCCAAGTCGGACTTTTCGACTACCAGCTTTTTCTGCACCTCATGTGCATTTAGCATGGTCTTGGCCTGATCAGTGATGGTCACCCGAGCTTTCTCCAGGTCGGCAAGCTCTAGCTCAGATTAGGCGCAAGATTTCTCCATGTAGAGAGCGGCCTTCAGGGTATGCACGATCGACGAGTTACCCGTGACCTTTTGGCAGCGAGCAGCGGCATGGTCATCCTTCGTCCACACTCGAGGAACATTGTTCATCGTCCTTGTCAGGTAGTGGGGCCAATCACCTGGGACGCCATCCAAGATAGGGAGCCTCGACCTTAGGAAGCTCAGCACCTCGGGCGAGAACTTGTGTGGTGTCATGTCCGGGCTGTGACATAAAAAAGGGAGAACAAATGGATTTGGTCAGATAGTTTCGAATTAAGATATCATAGAAACAGGCGGAGGTTTACCTTTTCGTCACTTCCTCATCCCAGCCGATCCAAGAATCATCATCTGGATGACGACCCTCGGCGAGAGCTGAGGCAGATGGAGGAGTGGAAACCGGGGCACTTCTTCCAGCGTCTCGATGAGACTGATGAGAGCCAGTCTCCTCCTGTGCCCTCTTGTGAAAACGATCCCCGGCTGCTGGGGCAGATTCAACGTATTTTTCTTCTTGCCCTTGTCGGCAACAGGAGGCGGGGTCTGAACCAGAGTACCAGTAGAGGCGCCCGAGATTGATTGGTGCCTCATCGAGCCAAGAACCGACTTTGGTCTGGAGGCCATTTCAGCAGTAGGAGGCTCGCGACGGTAGGTCGGGATGTCGAGATCTGCACAACAAGCATACAATCTGTTAGCGTGGGTCTGTAAAGAACCACCAAAGAGATTTGACAAAGCCTACAAGGGATTCGCAGGTGGCGGGGATAGGTGTACAACCCAGCCGCCACACAGTTCAGCTCGGAGTTCAGCGATTCAACCTCTAGCCAACTCGGAGGAGTATCTCGGGCTACCTTGAACGCCTCGGTGAAATCTCAATAAAGATCAGAAGTCTGTGGCGTGTACACTGCAAGACAAGAAAAGAATTATATCAGTACGATTGAAAGTAAAGGTCGCAAAAAAGTATACCATTTTCCACGCAGATCGCGTAGTCCGTAGGGACACGGATTGGAAGCGTGCTGGTTGGAGGGACTGACTCCCAAGCTCCTCCGACAAACCACCATTTTTGGTGCCACCCATCGACTTTGTTAGGGATCCCACTAACAAGCTCCTTTCCCTTACGAAGCCGAACAACATGATACCCTCCGGCCTGGATAGTGGGCGACATCACATAGCCAATCTCACGCGGATTGGGCAATCTCCTCAAGTCGGCTTGCCCCAACACGACCATGGTAGAGAGGATGTAACTCCACCCATTCGGGGTGATCTGTGTAAGGCTCAAATTCCAGGCCGCCAGCAGGTGGGAGATAGCCGGATGCAGCGGAAAGCGGATCCCAGCGGCCATGGTGGGCTGATTCACAGCTATCATACCCGGAGGAGGTTGATCAGCACTCTCATCAGGGGCCGCTCCATAGAAATGAACATCCCGCGGCACTTTATACAAACGGCGAAGCCCTCGCACGTAGTAGTCAGAAAGTACCGATCGGTATCTCTTCTCAGACGCAGCGAATTGCGAGGAGACCGACTTGCGGTACTGGCGCTCAGGTCACTTATAAGGAGCAAGCCGGTGATATAGCTTATAATCAAAGATCCTCTCATAAGCCCCAAAATCTGGGGCATGGACAGAGGAGCCAGCCGACACCGATTGCCTTTGGAGAGCATAGGTTTGGGGATTACTATCCAAGGCAGGAAGATGACTGATCTCGCCCAATTCCTCCAGGAACCGGTCAGACGTCGGTTCATCATTCGCATCATCTTCCCGCCCATCACCCACAGGCTGGGCCGAAGAACCTTCACCACCCGTCCTCACGGAGGGACCAGAATTCAGATATCAAAAGCCATAAAGATATTAAAGAGATCAAAAGCAAAATTACCTGATTCCAAACGAAGAAAACTGAGGATTCTGGTGATGAACTGAACAGGAAGAAAAACACAAATGATTGGCAAATTTTTAGAGGGGAAGAAAGGTTTTTTGAAAAACCTAATTCCCCCGCCTATTTATAGAAGGAGGAGAGGGCCAAAATGAAATTCTCATAATTCAGGCCCCTCCGACGATCAGAATCGCGGGATCCGCGCGTGTTAACCACTGCGGCATCCTATTGGACCCTATTGTGACTCCTCACGTCATCGGCCTGGCAAACCATCATTTCAAATCTCCAAAAATCGAGGAAATCTGGTGCGCTGATTCGTGTTATCGAGGTAACTTTTTGTATGCTCGGGAAAGGAGTCGTGTTCCGTGTTAGTCGTAAGATCAAGTCGATATCCCATTCCATAACACGCGACCTCGACTTGAGGGGCAATTGTTGTAGCATGGAATAAACCACTGTCCCACGAACCGTACAGATACAAGTCAAAGAGTCTTACACTTCGAGGTGACATCAGCAATGGGAGATCGCCTTAAAAGGTGAAGCGCCCAAATCGCATAAGCATCGAGGTCGCGTAGCGACTTAAGTGAAAATCAGAGATCACAACGCGACGTCCACTTGTGACATCTAGGTCGGAGCCCGAGAGCATGTAACAGACAATCATGACCAAATAAGGAAAGCATGCAACAAGCCAACCAATCCGTCCGGGTACTCCATTCCCCGATTGGCGCTCATTAAAGGGGAGATCTCAAATCGGACCGAGGATGCGGATGACTTGCGGGATTGAAGGCACCAAAGGGGCATCTTTCCTGGTATAATCCCCCGTCTTAAAGGAGTGATATGTTGTATAAATAGACCAACAAGGTCACATTTGTAAGGGTTGAACACCTTAGTATTCTAAGCAAATATATTATACACTTATACCTGGCTTGGACGCCCCCGGACGTAGTCTGATTCAAAGGACGAACCGGGTCACCAATTTGAGTGTTATCCTTTATTGTTTTTGGTCATTTTTAGCTATTTTACTTGATTAAATTCATTGTTAAACTAGGCTGATTTAGCTAGTTACAACAACAGACTTGCACAGATCTGTCAGCGTTGAATCTGAGACGAAATTTGCTAGGAAAATTCCTAATCTAGATTTTATGGAGAAATTAGGTTTTCTTGTTCTAGTAAATAATGAATCTCATGATGTCATATATATAGGGAGAGATTGGCTTAAATCTTAAGCAATCTTTATTTGGAAGATAATTCATAATCTTGCAAAACAAATCTCAAAGATATGTTTTTCCCTACGGATATTTTCCTATAATAATATTCCATAATATTATTTGAGATTCATATTTAATTAAATCTAATTTAATTAAATAGTAATAATAATTAATTCTAAATTAATATATTATTAATTCTCCATAAATTAAATATTAAATCTAATTTAATACTTAATCAACCAACTATAATCCCAACACGGGGTTACTTGTTGTGTGACCCATAGGCCCTCATATATCGAGCGATTAGTCAAACTAACGGTCTGAATTAAACCCTAGACAATAAATCAGACAGTCTCAATATATGAGGTACGTTGCGAGAAACATGCAACTACCTGTAACTGTAACATGGGCTATTACGATTTCCTCCTTTCATTCACGAACACTCGATTAGTCTTGAACATGATAAAGTGTCTATTCAAATAACTTAATCAATTTATCTCCAATCACTAATTGATCACTTGTGTCACACTTGGCCACAAATTCCAAGTTGACGTGCATTGGCCAATGACTTTGATCCAATTATGATGAGAAGATGAGTATTCTCTCTAAATCCACTTTGAGGAATGAATCATTTTCTTGGCTCAACTACCGCGCACAAGAATTTCGTGATGAACCCAATCCAAGCCATATCTACCCATAGACGGGTGCAAGTGTCGGTCATGGTCAAAGTTCATCACTCCACACATGTCGTGCGTATTGACCTCAAGTCAAAGGAGTATCGCATCGCTCCCACTAACCGAGACACCCGTAGACACATATAGTGGAACTACATCAAACGGTTTCTCGGATGGGTATACCAATACCCTCTAAGGTATTTGTGCATCCATCATGAGATACCTAGTATCTCGTAGTAAGTGAGATCTCACTACACTCTCTAAGAGTATGATGGAGATCGCACATCAATCTCCATTGTATCATCAATATCCCATTCTTGATGATCCTCGATTGGGGCTATTTGAGAATCACACATAGGTAATCTGAGTTCTCACTCACTCAATGACATCAATGATTCAAGGGAATACAGATAAGAACAAATGCAAACAATCAAACATAATATTCTAATAAGTGTAATGCCATACATTTAATATTAAACAAACAATAATATTAAACTAACACTGAATATATCTGAGTATTATGTCCTTACAATGGATTGTGTTTAGTACACTAACACTAACATAAAGTTAGTTTGTTGAACCCATTTTGATTTAATGAAGATCTTTGTTTACTATCAATTATTTACTTCTACATCTTGGTTTTTGTTGTTATTTTTTTTAGTTCGATTTTTTCTCAAAATAGTTGTTTAGAGATTTTATCACAGTGTTCAAAAATTCTCTTCATTTGTGCATAAATAATTTGATTGATTTAGTAAGGATTTGTGCCTTGTCTCTTGGTTTGATTGGATATTGCTTGTTTGAAATATTGGTTTGATTTGATATTGATATTGGGTTTGTTTGATAAATGTTTAGAACCGTTGTTCAGAAATTTTCTCATTGTTTAGAATTTTTCTTCGTATGTGCACCAATTATTTGATTAGTTCATGTTGATTAGTTATATTGATTTTGGTCCAAGATGATTCTAAACTATATTAACTGAGCATGTTCAGAAAGTTTTGTTAGTATTTTAAAGAATTATTTTGTACAAGATTATCTGAGAACTCTATTAACCTGTAAATTATTAGCTACCAAATATCCTGGAACTCTATTAATCTGAAAAACTCTATTGTCTGAGAGCAAAATTATCTAATTCGCCGCTACAATATTAGCAAAAAAATAAAGTTTTCATTATATTCTGATTATTAGCTAAAAAAAGGGCATAATTTGTTGGAAAATGGAACCCAATTTTGGGGTGAATGAGAAATTATATTCTCAATAAATGTTGTAATCAACAAATGGGAAAGTGGGAAAGGGAAAAGCAAAAGACTTATATCCCACATTGGAAAATGAAAAAAGAGGAAGTGGGTATATAAAGAGCCACCCACTTATTGCTTGTAAAATATTATGGGTTCACTCTCCTCCACCTTCTACGCGAGTGCGCAGGGGGGTGCAAATCTTGATCGGATTTGGCCTTCGAAACCCGAACTTGTGTGCGAGCGCGACCTGCGTACACGAATGTCCCACCGATCAACCTGAATTCAAGTTGTATTTCGATTTCGGATTGAGAGTTAAATGACACTTGACCATGCTCCAACAGTCACTTTTGGCTGCTATAAGTAGCATTTCTGCTAATGTTGGAAGAAACTCGAAAACAATAGAACTCTCGTTTGGAGAGAAACAAAGATATTTTTCAGCAATTGCTATACACTTTCGTGCTTTCATTTGGCTCTGAATTTGTTCTTATTCCGGTGATGGATCAAGCATTTCTCAGTTTGACTCAAGCAAGATAAAGTGTTATTGTCGTTGCTTTGTAATCGTTTTATCCTGGGAGACAAGTGTCATGCGATTCACTAGCACCGAGAGTGAAGGGCATAATTATTTAAAAGAAATTGTGCTCGCACTAGACTCGATTTTCATTTTGTTTATTTTTGTTAGTTATTATTTATTGGTCATTTTCGAATTCTGCTTTGGTTAACTCTACTGTCGGAACTGGTTCATCTTCATCCATGTCGTTGACAACTCCTATTCATGCACTCACTATTCCGGTTAGCCACCATGACAAGCTGGAGAAATTCAAAGGGCTAAACTTCAAAAGATGGCAACAAAAGATGCTCTTCTACTTGACGACTCTCAACCTGGCAAGTTTCCTCAAGGAAGACCCTCCAAACCTAGACGATAATCCTGACATGCAAGCTGTTAACGCCCTTGATGCATGGAATCATTATGATATCCTATGCAAGAATTACTTGATGAACAACCTTGATGATGCATTGTACAACGTGTACATTGGAGGTTCTTGACAAGAAATATAAGACCGAAGATGCCGGAGCCAAAATATTTCTTGTGGGTAAGTTTCTCAACTTTAAAATGGTGGATACTAAACCAGTAGTTAGTCAAGTGCAGGATCTAGAGATGATTATCCATGAAATCCATGCCGAAGGAATGGTGATTAGTGAGACATTCCAAGTGGCGGCTATCATTGGAAAATTACCACCCAGTTGGAAAGACTTCAAGAATTATTTGAAGCACAAACGAAAGGAGATGAACGTGGAGGAGCTTGTTGTTCGACTTCGTATTGAAGAAGACAACCATACATCCGAGAGGAAATATGGAGGTTTTGAGCCCAAAGCCAACTTTGTTGAATAAGGCCAAAGCTCGAAGACCAACTACAAAGATAAAGGCAAGAAGAAAGTTGATCATTCTCATGCCAAAAACCAACATTTAAGTTCGAAGAAGGAGAATTTCAAGAGAAAGTTCAATGGAACTTGTTACAACTGTAACAAACCCGGTCACAAGTCGGCTGAATGCAAAAAGCCGAAAAAGAATGAAGCCAACATGATGGATGAACAACATTTCTCACCTATGGTGTCCGAAGTGAACATGGTTGGTTCGAATCAACGTGAATGGTGGATGGATTCGGGTGTTACCCGACACATTTGTTCATCTAAGGAGTTGTTTAGCTCAATTGATGAAAATGTCGATGAAGAGAAGCTCTTCATGGGAAATTCAGCCACCTCCGATGTCAAGGGCAAAGGGAAGGTTGTGCTGAAATTTACTTCCGAAAAGGAATTGACTCTAAACAATGTGTTGTATGTGCAGGAGATTCGTAAGAATTTAGTGTCCAATTCTTTGTTGAATAAGCACGGTTTTTGCATTGTAATAGGGTCGAGATAAAGTTATTTTATCCAAAAATGGAGTTTTTGTTGGGAAGAGCTATGAATGTGAAGGGATTTTTAAGCTCAATGTAATGACTATCAAGAAAAACATGAATAAGAATGCTTCTACTTCTGTTTATTTACTTGAGTCGTCTATTACTTGGCATGGTCATTTGGGACATGTCAAACTAACGAATAAGAATAGTATTCCAACACTCCAAATTGATACAAATCACAAGTGTGAGATTTGTGTTGAAGCGAAAATGACTCAGTCATCTTTCCAAGCTATTGAAAGAAATAGTGAACCACTTGACTTAATTCACACAGATGTGTGTGATTTAAAAACCGTGCAAACACGTGGTGGAAATAAATATTTTATCACGTTTGTAGATGGTAGCACAAAGTATTGTTTTGTGTATCTTCTAAAGAGTAAAGACGAAGCTTTTGATAAGTTCGTTCCCTACAAAAATGAAGTTGAAAATAAACCTAATCGAAAGATTAGAACGTTGAGAAGTGATAGATGTTGGGGTTATACTGAAAAGTATGCTTTTACTTTGTATAACCAAACTGAAATTTCTTATTTATTTACTGAAATAAATTATTTAATCACTGTTGCATTAAATATGAATGAATGTTATATATGTTTATTGCAAACCCGTTCGATAAGACAGTACGTATTACGTTGTAGTTAATTTGGTGATACCTGATCACTGAAGATCAAATTAACAGCCCTCGTAATTAAGTACAAATTCACAACCCAGATGGAAATGAACAAACCATCATGAACGGTTGAAGTGTGAGACCCAGATTGGCCTGTCTTGACCAAGGGATCACACTAGCGCATTTAGGTGCGCTGAATAAGGACCTACATTAGGACAAATTATTCGGTACTGAATATACAAGAATTAGACCTCAGTGGTGCGTTGTTTCTTAATCTCCGTCCCTTAAATAGGATCGTGTGAAATTAATAACTATTGCTTTGACTTATGATGGGAAGAGAGTCAATGCGATTCGATACCTTATATCTTGGACAATATTATTAATTACATGACGATTGCTGACATTTAATACGGAGAATCGCGTGCAAGTACGTCTTGCTTGATTTGTCCTCTTGGTGGACTCATATCCTTTATCATGTCATATCTTGCAAGTGGAAATTTATTTTCGGCATGGATAATAATGTTGAGTGGCTTAATTAATATAAAGCTTGTTCAGTGGCTTAATTAATTAATGGACTAAGATAATCTTAAACGCGGGAAATAATGATCGGGATCCATGTTATATGTGAAATCGTATTATGGGTTAAGATTGATAGTTCAATATTAATTTTATAGTGGAGTAAATTAATATTAATGGACTTGAATAATATTTGGCCCAAAATATTATAGCTTCATAGTCCATTGAAGGTCCAATCTTAATTCTCCTAAAGGCCCCCCAAATAGCCTAAAATAAAGTTCAAATAATGAGAGAGAGAAGAAAATATTCTTGCTATATTTTCATTATGTATTTTTCGAAAACTTTGTCTATTAAAGGAAGAAAAGATTGTCTTGATTTTCTTGTAGATATTTTATGGAAAGAGATAATTATTGTAGGAATACATAATTATCCCATAAATTCAAGAAGTCAAATCTTGACTCCTATAATAGTGTAATTTTCGAAAATAATGGGTAGAAGAGGGGAAAGAGATTTTTATGGAAAATTTAATTAAGGAGAAAAGAATATAGGAGATATATTCAAGATTTCTTGGAGATCAAGAAAAGATTTTCTTCCTTATTTTCTTGACCTAAATTTTCGACCCCCTCCTCCCTATTTATAGGGGATGAGCTCTTCATTCCCAAGTGCAAGTCCATGTGTTGGAAATATTAGAAATCCACAAAGGTGGTAGCAAAATATTTAATTTCTCTTCCATTCAAATCGTTCCTTGAAATCTTCCCACCGGATAGTGTTCATGGACTTTGGGGATATATTTGGGAAAGCTCTTGGGTTGATTCATCCGTTTTATTCTTCAAGAGGTTAGTAATTCCGTAACTCCTAGTTCCGCATGTTTAGGATTTACGTGAATTATGTGTACGCATGTTGTTTATTATTATGTTGAATTAATTTAGGATTAATTCATGTTAGTAATTAACTGTTTAATTTAAATATGTATTTAAATAATCACCTCGAATAGATCCGGGCACCCCAATTTTCCCAACAACTGGTATCAGAGCTCTGGTTTCGAGCTCTGATTTTTTAAATTGTTATTTAAATTGTTGGACATTAAATTGAAATTGGATAGTAGAATTGCTAGATCTGTTTTGCAGGTATCCAATTGTCATGGTATTTAATGTGTTTATTTTCATTCGTATGAATGAATGGTTTTTAATTTCGACTCATTCGGATTTGTTTTTCTCGTGAGAAAATCCACAAGTAGATTAGGCTATTTGATTTGTTCAATGTAATTGACTAGTCTAGATTTAAGATATTTATTTTTTGGTAAATAAATTGTAACCTGATCAGAGATGAAGACGGAGACGAGTTAAAAACGGATCCGGAACCATACGTGGGCGACGTGCGCCGCATTTAAATGTGCCAGCGAAGGTACGCCGCAGCACGACGACGATGTCAAGACGATCTTTGGCCTAGCGCCAGGCGCCAAGGCGATCAGCCCCGCGAACGCGCGGGCGAGGCTCGTGGAGGGCGGGCAATGGGCGAGCCAATGGGCAGCAGGACGCCAAGGGCGCTACGCGCCCACCGAGGCTAACTAGAGCACGCGGGCGACGTGCGCTGCACCCTAGGCGCATCGGCACGGGCGGCTGGCCGGATGCGGGCGGGCATCCCGACTGCGAGCTGCTTGGCGTGGCATTTCAAGACGGAGTTCTTTTCGAGACGAACGAGTGGGAGAAATTCAAGACGGCGTTTCTTCAAGATCAAGCCAAAAAAAATCAAACCATGACTGCTGGATAATTTGTGCCCAATGTGTTTATTTTCTGCTTTGCTTGATTTGTTATTACCGTATTTTCTTGTGCTTTATTTAATCTGTTTAAATGTGTTTGCATGAGAATTGCCCAACGAAAAATCTTAAATTCAAAAATTACTAAGTATGTTATGATAATTAATTTGTTTTGACACAAATTAATTTTGACCTCCATGATTTATTTATTTGTGAAATCTTTTGGAGAAATTCCCCTACGGGACGGTTAAAAGATAGCTTTCACATGAATAAATTCCCAAAAGGATGATTGTGAATTATTATTAGTGGCGACGATGACCCTCCCACGAGGCTCGATCAAAGCGAAGTAATAATTATGTATTTAATCATGGTTATAAAATTGATATTTATATACTTCTCCGAAGTCCCTGTCAATTTTATATTGGTCAAGTGGGAGCCGACTATTAATTTTTTTAATTAAAGGTTTGTAACTGTTCTTGTTTGTAACCTGCTTGAATGTGATTTAAATGATGACCCTCCCACGAGGCTTATTTAAATCTATTTTGAGATGTTGGCTGATGCATGTTCATATTTTTTTTTGAGATTTTAATATGAATCATGTGATTGAATTATGTGATTTAATTTTGTGTTGATATGGACATTGATACAAAATATATGTTTATTTCAGTTCATCATGTCGCAACCTTTTAATCCACTGTTCAATTTACTGAAAGACAACCTTCTCACTGGAGAAAACTTTATTGTTTGAAAACGAAACCTTATGAATTTCCTTGCTTCACACGAGTACAAATGGGTGCTTAATGAACCAAAACCCGAAGAACTAACCAAAGATGCCAGTATATGGGAAGAGATGGAATATAATGAATGAGAGCTAGGGAATGAGTTGATAAGGGACATTATCTTGACATCAATGTCGGATTCTGTAAGGCACCTTCATCAAGGATTTCTCTTAGCTGCAGACATTATGGAAAATCTTGAAGTGTTGTTCGCGCATCCAACCCATATGGCAGTTCAAAACATTAAGCATGATTTGAACAAGCTGAGGTTGGAAGAAGGAATGACTGCTAGAGAGCACATTTCTAGGGTAATGGTCATCTTTGAAGAATTGACACATCTTGACGAAAAATGTGACTTCAAAAGCAAAATTGATTTCATTCTCAAAACTCTACCAAAGAGATATGATCATCCTTATGTAAGATACCTATTGGAAGATATGAATTTTACTGTGGATGATCTCAAAAGAGCCGTTACTTTGGTAGAAGGGGACATTGAGCGCAAGAAAGTGAACATGGTTGCAAAAAGGTCTGCTTCTCGTTCTAGGTCATTTGGTGGTAAGAACGATGAAGAGACAAACAGGATTAACCAGTTCTATTCAAACTTCAAGGATGAATGTTTAAGCAAGAGGATATGTTTGGAATGTGGGGAGAAGGGACATAGGAGGTGGGCTTGTTCTAATTCCGAAAGAGTGGAAAGAAAGGTAATTCACACTAATTTTAAGAGATGTTCTTTAGTTGTTGAAACTTGTTTGGGATATTCTGAGTTTATGCTACCCATTCGTGATTATCTATCGGGTATTGAGATATATTATTAACGGATCCATCACTCACAAAATGCATCATGTATGTTTCACATTCGCGGGGTTTCACCTAAGATTAGGTCATATTAACCCGCGGTTGGTGAAAGATGGTTCTAAATTGTGAGAGTGAGATCCTCATCACGGCTTAGGCTAAAGAAGTGTTAAAATCGCTCACACCGATGGGTGGGTCCAATGCAAATTAAAGCTAGAGGGAAGAATTTCACCGTCCTTTGGAGACATTTTCGTTAATTTTAAGAGATGTTCTTTATGTTCTGTATTTTCTACGATCGAAAAAATACCTTAATTTCTATTTCTAAAAGTTTATTTATCGATGGATATTCTACGTTCATTTTAATAAAGATATTCACTTTTTTTTAAATGGTAACGATGTGATTATCTATCGTGGAACTTTGAGGAACAATCTCTATATTATTAAAAACACCGAGAATTGGATGGATGGCCCGATGGCACATCATGGACATCACTCACAAAATGCATCCTATAACACATCTACTATTTCTAAATGATGCAAATGGTCCCAAGATCGCTCGGTGGCGATTTTTGAAGAAGAGACACTTCTTTGGCACCTAAAATGATTAGGTCATATTAACCCGTCAAGGATTCAAAGGTTGGTGAAAGATGGTTCTTTGGGGTCTCTCCAAATTGAAAACAATTTCCGAACCACTTGAAAAACGTCATCTTGGAAGGTAAAATGACCAAACCTTCAGGGCATTTGGAGCCAAAAGGGGGATCTTAGAAACCTTTTTGCTAAAGAAGTCCATAGAAATCGTTCACACCTAGATTTTGAGATGTGGTCCAAATGGAAATTAAAGCTAGAGGTTCATTGAAAAAGGCCAAGAGTATTTCGCTACCATTTTATCGATGATTACTTGAATCGCAAGTTATAAAATCCTACGGATACATTTTCCTAATGAAGCATAAAACAATGTAAAAGGTGTTATTGGCGTGAGACCCTTTGATAAATTCAAAGAAATTTAAGGCTCAAGATCAATCGAGAATCATAAGGGAAAAAGTATCAAGTTTCCCCTCAGATACGATCCATCTATCATGGAAGACACGAATACCTGACGATGAATTTGCTTCTACCGAACTACCTATCGAAATATCTGTGGGAATTGGCAAGATCCCCTCGAAAAGAGCATTGATTGGATCGCAAGTCGACCCCCCCATCGGTTACACAACAAAATGGGGTTGCATGGGGAGCGACATGGAATATAACACTTTTACCATGGAGAAATGGTAGTTAATTTGGTGATAAGAACTTCCCGTGGACTTGGGCGATCCCGAATTTGCCAAAATCACGATCTCATCATCAAATTAAAAACACATTGAAAGAAAATACCATCTCATACGAAATCGTAATTAAATACAAATTCACAACCCGATGGAAATGAACAAACCATCATGAAGGAATGGGTGTCGGTTGAACTGGAAATATTACTAGGTTCGTGTAGGGTGACATACATAGAACACGAGACATGTTTGAGACCCAAAGATCTTTGAGTATAAGTGGGGAGATTGTTGGGGTTATACTTGACTGCTTTTACTTTGTATAACCAAACCTAATTTTCTTATTTATTTAGGATCAAATAAATTATTTAATCAACAAGCATTAAATATGAATGAATGTTATATATGTTTATTGGAAATTCGAATAAGGACCTATTACGTTGTAGTTAATTTGGACAAATTATTCAAATTAACTTCGAATATACAAGAAATTAGACCTCGAGATGGAAATGAACAAACCATGTTTTGAAGCGTGAGACCCAGATTAGCTGTTAATCTCCGGGATCCCTTAAATAGGAAATTATTCGCATCGTATACAAATTAATAACTATTTCTTAATCTCCGACTTATGATGGGAAGAGAACTATTGTCAATGTGATTCGATATCTTATATCTTGGGCAATATTATTAATTACATGACGATTGCTGACATTTAATACGGAAAATCACGTGCAAGTACGTCTTCCTTGATTTGTCCCCTTGGTGGGCTCATATCCTTTATCATGCCAAATCTTTCAAGTGGAAATTTATTTCCGGCATGGATAATAATGTTGAGTTGTCTTTACTCCAAGGAAAAAGATATTAATTAATATAAAGCTTGTTCAGTGGCTTAATCAATTAATGGACTAAGATAATCTTAAACGCGGGAAATAATGATCGGGAGCCATGTTATATGTGAAATCGTAATATGAGTTAAGATGGATAGTTCAATATTAATTTTATAGTGGAGTAAATCAATATTAATGGACTTGAATAATATTTGGCCCAAAATATTATAGCTTCATAGTCCATTGAAGGTCCAATCTTAATTCTCCTAAAGGCCCCCCAAATAGCCCAAAATAAAGTCCAATTAATGAGAGGGAGAAGAAAATATTCTTGCTATATTTCCATGATGTATTTTTCGAAAACTTTGTCTATTAAAGAAAGAAAAGATTGTCTTGATTTTCTTGTAGATAGTTTATGGAAAGAGATAATTATTGTAGGAATACATAATTATCCCATAAATGCAAGAAGTCAAATCTTGACTTCTATAATAGTGTAATTTTCGAAAATAATGGGTAGAAGAGGGGAAAGAGATTTTTAGGGAAAATTTAATTAAGGAGAAAAGAATATAGGAGATATATTCAAGATTTCTTGGAGATCAAGAAAAGATTTTCTTCCTTATTTTCTTGACCTAAAGTTTTGACCCCCTCCTCCCTAAATATAGGGGATGAGCTCTTCATTCCCAAGTGAAATTCCATGTGTTGGAAATATTAGAAATCCACAAGGGTGGTAGCAAAATATTTAATTTCTCTTCAATTAAAATCGTTCGTTGAAATCTTCCCACCGGATAGCGTTAGTGGACTTTGGGGATATATTTGGGAAGGCTCTTGGGTTGATTCATCCGTTTGATTCTTCAAGAGGTTAGTAATTACGTAACTCCTAGTTCCGCATGTTTAGGATTTACGTGAATTATGTGCTCGCATGTTGTTTATTATTATGTTGAATTGATTTAAGATTAATTCATGTTAGTAATTAACTGTTTAATTTAAATAATCACTTCGAATAGATCCGGGCACCCCAATTTTCCCAACAATAGAGGAGGCGAGTATGAGTTTCCGTTAGCTAAATTTTGTGCACAACATGGAATTAAGCATGAAACTACTCACCTCAACAAAATGGTGTTGCAGAACGAAAAACTGAACATTGAAAGAAATGATGAATGCAATGTTGTTAGATTCTGGGTTACCTCAGAATATGTGGGGAGAAGCAGTGTTAACTGCCAATTACCTTTTAAATAAGGTGCCTGGTAAGAAAGTTGATAAAAGTCCATATGAACTATGGCATGGTTGAGCATCATCCTACAAATACTTAAAAGTGTGGGGGTGTCTTGCTAAAGTGTCTATTCCACCACTTAAGAAGGTGAAAACAGGCCCAAAGATGGTTGATTGTGTACTCATTGGTTATGCACATAATATTAGTGCATATAGGTTTCTCGTGTATGAGTCTCAAACTTAAGACATACACAAAACACAATTATGGAATCGAAAAATGCTTCATCTTTGAACACGTGTTTCCATGCAAAACATTCAAAGAGACCAGTAATGAAGCTAGTACCTCAAAGAGGCATGCAGATTCAACACTTGAGGAAGTGGTGGAAAATGTTGAGGTTGAACCAAGAAGAAGTAAGAGAGGTAGGGTGGAAAAATCGTTTGGTCCAGATTTTCTAACCTACATGCTCGAGAGTGAACCTCAAAGCTTCAAGGAAGCTGTGAACTCATCTAAAGGTCCTCAATGGAAAGAGGTTATTCAAAGTGAGATTGATTCCCTCGTCCTTGTCCAACAATCCGGTGGTAGGATGCTCGCGAATAATTAACAAAAGGAAAATAAAATTATATTGCACCACCTTTGAGGATTTCTAATTTTTCCAACACATGGAATTGCTTGGGGATGAAAAATTCATCTCCTATTTATAATACTAGGGGTTGGTCGAAATTTTGGGGAAAACAAAGATGGGAAAATTTTTTTCTTGATCTCCAAGAAATCTTGAATATGTCTCATATATTCTTTTCTCCATAATTAAAATATTCCACAAAAATCTCAACTCCTCTTGTTATGGAACTTTTTGAAAATTAAGGTCAAGATTCCCAAGATTGGGATCTTCTTGAATCTATGAGATATTCTTGTATTCCAAGAATACATATCTTCCATAATATATTTTCAAGAAAATCTTTCCTTCCTTATTTTCAAAAATTTAATAAACAAATAGCCAAGTGAGAGATTTCTTGAATTTAATGAGATAAACTTGTATTCCAGAAATACTTATCCTCATTCCATAACAAAATTCAAAGAAAATCTTTCTCCCTCTTTTATTTATTTATTTTCGAAAAAAATAGGAAAAATATGCAACAATATTATATTTTATATTAAACATCTTTTTCAGTTATTGGACTTTATGTTTGGGCTACTTGAGGGGCCTTTAGGAGAATTAAGATTGGACCTTCCAATGGATCTTGAATTTCCAATATTGAGCCACAATATTATTCAAGTCCATAAATATGAATTAATCCCACTACATAATTAATATTGCACTATCCATCTTAACCCATATTAATGTTAATATGGCTTCCGGTTATTATTTTTCGTGTTTAAGATTATCCAGCCCATTAATTAATTTAGGCCACTAAAATAACTTCACTTTAATTAACATCTTTTTCCTTGGTCAAGGAACGACTCAACATTATTATCCATACCGGAAACTAATTCCACTTGCAAGATTTAGTATGATAAAACTTCTGAGCCTCCCAAGGGGACAAATCAAAGGCGCACTTGCACACGTTTCACCGTATTAAATTTTAGCAATCGTCGTATAACCAATAACATTGCCCAAGATACAAGGTATTGAATCTCACTGATTCTCTTCCCATCATAAGTCACAGCAATGATTATTGATTCCACACGATCCTATTTAAGGGACGGAGATTATGAAATAATGAACCACTGAGGTCTAATTCTTCTATATTCAGTACTGAAGAATTTATCCACCTTTAGGTCTATTCAGTGCATCATAATGCACTAGTGCAATCTCTTGGTCAAGACAAGTCAATCTGAGCCTTACACTTCAACCTTTCACGATGGTTTGTTCATTTCCATCTGGGTTGTGAATTCTGTACTTTTAGTTACAAGGGATTGTTAATTTAATCTTCTGTGATCTGGTATCACTAAATTAACTACAATGTAACAAGTAATATTTACTGAACAGTTATGCAGTAAATATATGTAACATTCAATGATATTCAAAGCATCAGTGATAAATAATTTATTGCAACAAATAAGATAGAAATTCAGTCTGGTTATACAAAGTAAAAGCATATTTTCCAGTATAACCCCAACAAGGATCAGCCAGGTTATCCTCCATGGGGACACGTTCTAACTCTATCTCTCTCTAGCAATTATCTCTCTTATCAAGTGATAACGCCTCAGTACATGCTTGTTTCTGTTATTGGATCTCGGTTCCTTAGCTTGCGCAACCGCACCAGTGTTGTCACAATACAACTTTATTGGACTACTGGCACTCGGAACTACCCCTAGTTCACTTTAGAACTGTTTTGTCCAGACAGCTTCTTTGGTAGCTTCTGCTGCAGCAATGTACTCAGCTTCGGTTGTTGAGTCTGCGGTAGTCTCTTGTTTGGAACTATTGCAACTAACCGCCCCACCATTGAGAACGTAAACATAGTCCGACTGTGACTTGTAATCATCACAGTCGGCTTAGAAACTTGCATCAGCATAGCCAGTTACAACTAGCTTTGACTGTCCTCCGTAGACCAAGAAGCAATCTTTGGTACGTCTAAGGTACTTAAGAATGTTCTTGACAGCAATCCAATGAGGTTCACCCGGATTCTACTGGTATCTACCAGTGGTGTTAACAGCGAAGGCCACATCTGGCCTTGTGCAAGTCATGGCATACATGATGGAGCCAATTGCAGATGCATATGGTATATCCTTCATGCGCCGGATATCAGCTTCCGTAGAAGGACAATCCTTCTTAGACAGATTTATCCCATGACATGCCGGTAGAGAACCTCTCTTAGAGTTCTCCATCGCAAATCGCTTTAACACCTTATCTACGTAGGTTGACAGTGACAGCCCCAACATCCTCTTGGATCTATCCCTATGGATCTTGATCCTTAAGATATAGCAGGCCTCACCAAGATCCTTCATCATGAAGGTCCTTGATAGCCAATCTTTTAACGACTGCATAAGAGGAATGTTGTTTCCCATAATTAGTATGTCATCGACATACACAACTATGAAAATAATATTTCTCCCACTACGTTTACGATAAACGCATGGATCTTTCAAATTTCTGATGAAGTCAAACGATCTGACAACTTCATCAAACCGGATATTCCAACTCCTAGAAGCTTGCTTCAGTCCATAAATGGATCGTTTTAGCTTGCACAAAAGATTAGACTTTGGCTTAGACGCAAAACCTTCCGGTTGAGTCATAAACACCTCCTTATCAATATTGCCATTGAGGAAGGTTGTTTTGACATCCATCTGCCAAATTTCATAGTCTAGATGTGCTGCTACCGCAAGTAAAATTCGAATGGACTTGATCTTGGTAACAAGTGAGAAAGTCTTGTAGGTCCCGAACGGGTTTTGTGAGGGTGGAAGTCTAAAGGGGAGGGGTGAATAGACTTCCAAATTTTTTTTGTGCGGATCAGGTGTGAACTGCAGATTACCCGATCAGAGTGCTAGTGTATCAGTTTAGACTGATGTTCAATCTTACTAAGTGCCTAAGGGCAGATCAACTTGATATCTGTCAGTTTAACTGAATGGTGCGGAAGCTTGTTTTAACCCGTGTGAAAAACCAGTTTTATCAATTCAGATTCTTAAGTCAGTTTTCAACCAGTTGACTAAGGTGTTAAACTGATCAGATCAGTTGCTTGGTGCAGACTGAGCTTAACTTAGAATATGTATGCTGTTTTAAACTTAGTTGTGTGAATAGTGTAAAGCAATAAGAAAGCAAGTAAATGCACACAAGACTTTTTATAGTGGTTCAGACAAAACCCGTCTTACGTCCACTCTTCCCTTAACACAGGGGAACCTTAACCGAGCTTAACCTGCGGGACTTATACCCCTCACGGGATGGCCGAGATGTTTACCGAGTTCTCACTCTACAAACTTAACCTGCGGGACTTATATCCTTCAAAGGATGGCTGAGATGTTTATTGAGTTCACACTCTACAGATTTTTATCGAGTTCACACTCAACCGAACTAGAAATCAGAAAACTAGAATCCCTAGTCTGAAATCTTCCGGGAACAAACTTAACCTAACTTGCGTTTGGGTAAAGAATATTTGAGGGTTCCAACTGGAAATCTATCCTGGTGTTTTAGGTAGCCAAAATGCTAGTGGATAGGATTTCTTGCTAAGAACTAATGGGATGAACACTCTAATAATAATCTTCAAATATAGTGTTCTTTGAGCGGAAATTTTGCTGTAGCTTTTGCTTCTTTTGCGGTGTCTCCGTGTTCGTTCTTTGCTAGTTGTCTCTCTTGTCTTCAATTGACAAGCAATCCCATTTTATAGACCTCGAAATCAAAGAGCCATTGGAGGGCAATTTGAATTTCGGGCTATATTAGGTTGGTTGTAGGATATGATTGTGACGTGCTCCGATTATCGGTGTGGCCGTAGGCATCATTAGCGCCATTTTTGTCCGCGTCATTATCCCGCATAGTCGACTTTTTTTTTGTGCACGTGTCACTTTCTCCTTGGCCCCGAGGCGACACTTCAGAAATTTGTCCGTTAGACGATTGATATTCCTTTTGTAGAAGATTCGTCTTGTCTGGTGTATCTTTTAGATTGTTACCAGGTGTGAGATGACTTGATCAGGTAACTAATCAGTCTACCTTGTTGAGTCTTCAGATGCACATTGTCTTAGCTCAATATGCAGACTCTGCTGATATAGGTCTTCAGGTCTTTTGATCTTCAGGTGTCTCTGAGCCTCAGTGTATTCAAATATCTTGAGTCTTGAGGTTTATTCTTGAGTCTTCGAGGTTTATTCTTGAGTCTTCGAGTTTATCTCGAGTCATCGAGTTCATCCGAGTCTTCGAGTTCATCCGAAGTCTTCGATGTCTATCTGAGTCTTCAGGTTCATCTGAGTCTTCAGTGTCTTCTTGTCTTCACCTGATCTTCTGACTTCTTGTCTTCTGATTTGTGCTTAGTCTTCTTATCATCTGACCTTATCTGGGTCATCTGATACTTCGACCTGACCTATACATATTGAGTTCCCCCTCAATATGTGACCTATCTTTTACATCACTATCTATACATTTCAATTTGGTCATCTTAATCGATTCTAAGTCATCGATCACCTAATGTGTCCGACCGGTCCTATTACAACCTTGTTTTGGAACTTCCATCAAAACTAAATTCTGATTTCCCAACAATTTCCCCCTTTTGATGGAACCAAAACACTTAATCACACTTAATCGAAAAAATGAGATACCATGAATGTAAATGTAGCTAATGTAAACAGTACATACCTCAGAAGACAATGAGATGTTGTCTTAGAATCAGTGAGATGGAAGGTTTCATTCAGATAGGTGTGTGCATTGTAGAATTCATGAAAAGCGTACCTATCATTTGATTCCAAGTTGTCTTCTTCAGGTGTACTTGAACATTTGTAGTTCTTTGGGAATGCCAAACATCCTGTACATCCTTTGCATTAGTTTGTCCAGCTCTTCTCTTCTATGGATCCCTCATTTTTCAGCAAGTCCATAGTAGATATTCTTGAATTTAACAGGATCTAGCTTGTTGTCTGGACTCAAAGGTGGAAGGAGTATTTCAAAGGGTGGAGCTTCTGGTATTAGTGACATGATCTTGCCTTCTTTCGTCACTGTCTGGTAGAAGTCTGGATACTTTGTTTCTAACCAGTTTAGAAATTCATCATCATTCTCATTCTGATCTTGATGAATTGGAATCTTCTCCAGGATATAGACGTCACATAACCATTCTCCTCTGATCTGATCCCATTCTGGAAGCAGATCTTGCCGTGCACAGAGGATGCCTTTAACAGGTGTCGGAAGGGCATTCTTCTCCCAAGCAATCTCCTCTGCTGCAGCTTCGTTCTTCATCTTCCTTCAGATGTAAGCGATGTTCAGTCCCTTAGCCTCTGCTAACTTCTGCTTCTTGATTGCGGCCTCTCTTATTCTCCGTCTTGTCTGCTCTTGAATTTGTTCAGGAGTCATCTGGCTTTTGGTGGAGAATAAATTTGGACTTGTCTCCCGATCTTCCGCGATTGCTTTCATCATCTTGCCTTTGCCTTTCTTTCTCCTCGAGTCCTGCTCGGGTTCATCTTGTTAAATGTCTTCACTAATTTCTTAGCGAGTTCAAGGCTCTTGGCCTGATCATCAGTTTCCATTCTTTTTTGAACGAACGAAGAAAAATCTTCAATCTTGTCGACTCTGGCAGTAACCTCTGAAAGAACACTTTTCTGCTCAGCGATCTCTTTGCTATGTTGCTCCACAGTTTCTTTCATTTCCTCAACGAGATCGGTAGATGGAGTGGTACGGCAAGTCGACATGATGGTTTTTTGGTAGAGATGAAAAAAGTTACCAAGCGTATGCGAGTCTGTTTTTTCTTTCTTCTCTTTATTCTCTTTTCCTTCCCCCTTTTTGGTTTCATCAAAGAGGTTGGACATCTTGTGGTTCAGAGCAGTTAATTGTCGTGAGATCTCCTCTCTGAGTTCCTCGACAACAAGAGAGGATTGATCTGAGCGGTGGCGTGCGTCGGAGTGTAGAAGCGTCCCGAGAGCGGTTTAGATTTCTGTCTTGCTAGCTTACTCAGAAGTTAGAAAATGTTTCCAACCCATATCCAAGTGGTTGTTGGTTTTGTCCAAGGATTCCCAGACACTTTCCAAAAGTACCTGTGTCTGATTGAGCATCTCTGTCTGAACTGAGAGTTTGTCAGACTAGAGTTTGAGCTTCTCAGCAAGAGGATATACTAGTTGCATTACTTCAGCAAGGATGGCATTGTGCATCCCAACTGTGTGACTTCGTTCCTTGTCAACTAGTTTTGCTTGCTCATCTTCAAATCGCTTCATCAGATCTGCTGTGAGCCCTGCGAATTTGTCTTCAAATGCAGCCTTGATCCCATCCTGAATCTTCTGAGTATGATGATCTAGGGTATCAGAGCTCATCGTAGCAGTCTGTTCAGATGTTGAAGCCTTGCCAAGTCGGGTCTCATCTGCAGCACCCATTCTTGGTTCATCGGCAGCTCCCTCATGATCTGTAGGAGGTTGAATGGTTTCCTCCCTGTTATCAGCAATACCTAACCTTTCGTGAATTAACCATCTGATATCATCGTCAGATGCAAATTCAATAGCACTTTCAATCCCAGCATTGTTTAGACATTTCGACTCCAAGTCTACAAAGAAATATGATCCCAAAGTTGTCATTAGAATTAGAAATTCTTCAATGCTCTTCAGTCTGATATCCCTCCAGAACACTATCTCTTCTATCTGTTGCTGGATGCCAGGATGTTGATCCAATTCAGGGCATAGATCCAGCAGATACTCCTTGATATGTTGCTTCATTATCCTTATGATGGGGCTTTGTGGAGCAGGTGAAGCAAGCACGGTTCTGGTATTGGAGGGATTATGAGAGACGGACACTCGCTTGTCGAATCTCTCAGGTTCTTGAGACTTGATTGGGGATTGGAATGTTTGTAGTTCAGGTTAGTTTTCAGCGTGTTGAGGGTGTTCAGTTTCCTGAACGGGTTCATTGATTGGTGGTGTGGGAGATGTTGGTGATCTGATAGGCGAGGGTGAGGGTGAGAAGGTTATGTGGGGGAGAGGATGGTGGTGATGACTTTTGAGGAGAGGGTGATGGTGATTTGGAAGTGGGCGTTGGCGATCTTTCTCTTTGGAAGATCTTGGTGAGAGGCGAGAATCGGATGGTGATTCTTCCTCGATTGCTCCACTTCATCCCGGACAGATTTCTCTCCTTCTGCTGCGATCATCCGCTCTTCCCTTACTTCTCGATAGTTGGCTCGGGCGGATCGCTATCTCTTCTTCGATCTTACTTGCATCGGATCCTTCGTTCTGTGACTTGTTGGGCGAGAAACTTGGAGCGATTTTTTCAGAGGAGAGATGAGACTCTCTTCGCGTTCCGTGAGCATCATCCGTTTCTTGGCGAGATCCTTCCTCTTCATCCTCTTCTCGAACGGCCTTTTCACGCACTTCCGCATCTGATTGCCTTATCTTTTCCTTTTTTCTCCTTGGGTTTTTGGGCACATAAGGAGTTGGATCCTCATCGATTTTCGGTAGGGACTCATCTTTGCCCAATATGGCCTTTTGCTTTGCTTGGTATATCTTTGCTCCATTCTTGATCCATTTATAATTACGTGGCGGCTTATCGTATGAATGATAGAGATTTTGTGTATGAATGAGCACTTGGAAGATAAGCACACTTCATTGCTTTCTGGGTCGATTCGAACTTCGAGTCTTTTCTCGATCTTGCTTTGACCATACCCAACCAATCTATATCTGAAGCCTTCTTGATTAGTGCAGCCATGACACTTATTTTGTACGAAGTGACTGCATCAAGACTGTAGGTTGAGCTCATGATCACCTTCTGAACAATTTCAAGAAGAAGGCGATATTTTCTCTTCGAATAGGAGGCTTTGATGTTTGTCGTGTTCTCCTTATTTGCTGGTCTCAACAGCTCGGCTTCAAGAAATTCCTTTTCTCCTACATCAGTCGTGTTGGTCCCGGTGCAAATGAGTCTTACACGTGTATGGGGGGGAATACACGTGTTCAGTGGTTTTAAAACTTTTTTTCTTCGAGGTCGACTTGGGTCGATAATCCTCGAAGATTAGGTTACGAGAAGCACAGATCGCTCTGAGTCAAAGTATCTTGAGAAAGTGATCTGAGGCTGCTTTAAAACCTCGATAATCCCAACCGAGTCCTGAATGTCGAGAGATCCTGAGTTGCTTGGATCGATAACTAACTTCTTCGAACCCTCGGAAGAATACGTTCGGTTTGGTAACTATCTCTGTTCTAGCTACTCGGTTGTCTTGAATGGTTTGGCCCTTAGTTTATACTCGTTTTAAGCTTTGCAGAAAACCTTCCCTTTATGAAATAGTGATTAGGTTGTGATTCACTTATGCAACTTCAGTGGATTGATTCCAACTGAATATCAGTGAAAAGTATGCTTTCAAAATCAAGTCAATGCAACAGATAAGCACAGATAAGGAAAGCAATAAAGAACACAACAATTATAGTGGTTCAGAGACTCAAGCTCCTACGTCCACTCTCTCCGACTCTTCAGAGAAATTCACTATCAACAATGAGCTTTCTGACTACCTCGTAGTTTACTTACTCAACTCGGCCCTGAGTTTTCTGACTACTCCACGTAGTTTACTTACTCAACCCGACCTTGAGCTTTCTGACTACCTCCGTAGTTTACTTACTCAATCACACACAAGCTTTCAGACTACCCCCAGAGGCTTACTAACTTCTCCTCTAGAGTTTTCTGACTACTCCGCGTAGTTTACTAACTCTTTACAACACTTCTCACCAACAAACACACTCCAACTACCTTCACAAGGGTTTGGGGTTTCTTGGTTGGTTTCCAACTAGGATGAGATATCCTTTACAATGAAGCACAATGAAAAGGGTTAGGATATCTCGACTAAGCTTTGGATAATTCTTATCAAGCTAGGCTTAGTATAGTGAACTCTCTTCAATATTGAAGCACTTGGGAAATTCTAAGTTTTTTCGAAAGTGCTTTTAACTTTTACAAGAATAGGCTTGAGCTCTTAAGTTTATGTATAAATTTCCCGTAACCTTACAATGTAGAGGGTCACCAGTATTTATAGGCATACACCAAGGTCACTCTTTGAAAACTATCCGTTGGAGAGACAGCTTCGTGAGTTTCCTCTTGTGGTGTGTGAAACGGCTATATTTAGGGTTTGAAAACTCCCTAACACTTTCTAAGCAATAGCCTTCTATGTAGCCGGTCTTCACTTTTTGCAGTCTGGAACTTTTGTACATCTGACATCCTTTTTCAGAGACACATCACATTGTCGATTAGTCGGTATGGTACGATGTTGTCTTTCTCTTTTTGACTTTTATCTCCAGTTAAAGGTAGACACCTTCAACGGCTCTTTTTGGTTACAAACTCTGAGTTTGATATAACCTTAACAACACTTCTGACTTAGTTCCTTTTGTCTGCATTTGGATGTCTTGGCAGATATCTATCTTTCTAAGGAATCGCGATCTTCTCGGTATTGCATCCTTCAAATAGATATATTCAGTGCCTCGGAACATTGAGTTCATCTCGAGCATTCAAGACATTCTTGATTCTTCAAGAATTACCGTGGCCTTCAGTATTCTTGATCTTCAGTTTCTCAGTCTTCAGTCTTTGTGTCTTCAGAGTCTTCTGAGTCTTCAGGGTCTTCTGAATCTTTGTAGTTTATCTTGACCGATGTCTTTGAGTCTTCTCATTGAAGTCTTGATTTACTCAAGATCCCTCGAGTCTTCAGTAACTATCCTGAACTATATCTGCTGACTATACATTCTACAGATAACATCCTGAATATTAAAAAACTGAATCCTGACTCAACTTATCAAGATCATTCTGAACATGTCATACTCAGGGGTTTTGGGATCTAATCAAAATCATAAATCTTTATTAAAATTCATCTCCCAACAATTTCCCCCTTTTTGTTGATGCCAAAACCTATCTTGTTACAAACAAATAACCTCTACTCAGGTTTCAGTTTATCCTATTTCAAGATTGGTTATCTCCTAGCAATTTCTTAAAACAGAGAATCTCTCAACAATTTCAGAGTTTCTCAATAGTTTAATCATTCAGCAATTTCTTCAGTAATGAATCTCTTTAACTAGTTCATTACCAAATACTTAAACAATTTCTCCCTTATCAATCATACAATCGATTCGAGACATTCATTCACCATATCAAAATAAAATACATGTAAATAAGATAATGAGATATTATCTTTTGAGCATAATGATAAATCTTCATTGATGATTGGTATCCCGTTACATATTACAATGAGTTTATCAACAAAATCAAAAAGACAAAATATAAAGATTACAAAATCTTCTGAGTCTTCAGTCTTCAGTCTTCTGATTTTGGCTCTTCAGTCTTCTGCTCTTCAGTTTGCTTCATTCTCAACTTCATCAGCGGGCACCTCCAGGTCAAACATTCCGAAAAATCTCTTCTTCAGCTCATTTCTTTCCTTGATGATGTCCGGACTGTTTCCTGTTAAACCCAACTGACCAGCATACTGAGCAATCTCTTGAGTAATGGCCTTCTCATTCACCAAGCCATTATCAAGTTTTGGAGGTGGATAGGAATATGGACCAGGGGCTACTATCTGTACCTCTCCTTCATCCGCAAAGTTAATCCAGCTCTGTAGATACTTTGGATAGAAGATAAGAAGGTATTCAATGAAAGCTTCATTCTGATCTGAGCTTTCCCCTCTCCATTCCCTGAGAACATCATAATTGAACCAGAAGGTCCTCTTGACTTCTTCCCACATATCGTTGAGTTTGATAGGCATCCATTTATCAACGTGGGGCCACTTTAGTGCTTTTGATGTTCCTTTCCTCTTGCTCGCAAACTTCCTGAAATCACTCCTTCGCTTCTGCTCTTCGTCTATCTTCTTTCTGATCACAGACGTTCCTGAGACCGAAGCAGCAACTTTCTTAGCTTGTTCTTCTTGGAGTGTCTTCAGAGCATTTCTCGTGTTGAAGACTTTCTTCTGAGGTTGAGACTCAGATTCCACTGGTTGTTCTGTTTCTTCATCATCCAGAATCAGTTTTCTCTGGATTGGCTTAGAAGCCTTTGCACGTTTGCTTTCAGGTTGAACAACGCCCAAGGCTTTCCTCTTCATAGGCAGTTCAGCAGCAGCCTGGCTTGTTCCAACCTTTGCTCTAGCACTCAGTTTCTCTCTTGCAACATCAAGCATAGCTTGCTCAGAAACTCGAGTGTAGATAGGCTTTTCTACCTGAGCGAACTTCAACTTCTCAGTAGCTTCGACTTCTTTAAAGGCTTTTGCTAGATTATACATTTCAAAGATCTTTTCGAGAGCCTTCTTCTCCAAAGTACGTGCCATGAACTTTCGAGATCTTGACTTCCTTTTCCCCCTTTCTTGGCACGTAATTTGGAAGAAGCCTGGAGAGTGCTGTGTCCATGTGATATTGCTCTTTGCTTACACAGCGAACTTCTCCTGCTATCTGATCTTGTTCGTCTTCCAGCCTCCTTAGATGGTTCTTGGCCACATAAAATTCTTCAGATAAGTGGGCAAACTTGCCAAAGAGTGCTTCTTTGAACATCTCTGTCATCTTGGTCATGAGCATTGAGCTCATTTCCTCAACAGCAGACTTGATTAGCACCTCATTCTTTTCGCGGTTTCACCTCTAGGAAATCGAAACTTTCTGGTGTTTACGCTCCCATTCATCACTTAACTCAGCTTTGACTTCCTCCAGCTTCTCATTTAGCTTTCCTTCCATGGAGGTCATCTGGGTGGTTAGAGTGTTTTGAATTTGCACCAGTTCTGAAGAGTGACTAAGACCGTCCATATTTTGAGCTTGATTGGCCAACATTTCTTCCATCTGAGCAATCTTGATCATCATTGGCTCAACCTTCTCAAGTTTCTCTATCAGAGGAGTGAGATCAATCTCAGGAATTTTTGTACCTCTTGTGTTGTCTGATCATCTTGAGCTCCAGCTTCATTCTGAGCTCCAGTCTCCAGCTGCGCCTCAGTCTGAAGAGTACTATCAACATTCTCGATGTTGACTAGATCCGTGTTGATCGCCAATGAAGTCTCCTTTTCAATCTGAGACTGCTTCTCAACATCTCCCTGTTGGTCCCCATCTCCATCTTGAGATTTGTCTCCGCTGCTTGGGGCACCAACCTCAGTTGCTCTCCTCTCAGCCAACTTCCTCTGAACCAGCTCATCAAAATCGGAGTTTTTCATCCTGAGCTTTGTCCTTCTGAACCCTGAGAAGTCGGTCAAAAAAGTCGTCTCCTCATTCCACCGATCTTCCCCTCTAAAAGCAAAGAATATCAAGCATCTCGGGAAGAGTCTCGATTGAGGATAAATCTGATTGTCCTTAATCGAAGAAAATATCTTGCAGATCGGGATATGAAACTGAGCTCGGGGGTATCGGTCAAGTATGAACCGTTCCCCCTTGCTCCTCCACTCGCCTTCTTCAGCCTCGCCTTTCTTCCATCTCGGGCTTTCTGGTTCATTTGAAGTTTCTGCTAAGGGATCAAGAAGTAGATCACTCAGGAGCTCATCAAGACTATTCTGCTCCTGAGTCTCAGCAGCATCTGAAGTTTGTGCGGTCAGGTTCTCAGTTTGTATCTGTGTGGGTTCTGAGGCCTGAACTGGTATATCCTCAGTTTGAGTCTGAGTTGGCTCGTCAGTCTGAGCTTGCACATCTTCAGATCGACTCTGGTAGCTCTTACATGCGAGCCTTTGCACACCTGAGGTAGGCATCTCTGAGGTCTGAGCTCCTTTGAAAATTTCCTGAGAAATTTTATATGTACTGAGCGATGTCTCGAGCACCTCAAAAAAGACCTTCTCCTCAGTTTGATCCTGTGTCCTGGAGATAACCTGAGCCAACACTTGTAATGGTGAACTCTGAGCAGTTTGGCCCTCAGGTTGAATCTCTTCAGAATCACTTCCATCTTCATCGGTGAGAACCACCAATCTTCTGCGTTTTGGAGCAAGATTTTTCTGTTTCATCATTTTTGCTCCCTGCTCCATCTTTGCCTCCAACAACATCTTCCCCCTAGTTTGTTGGGTCTCTTTTTCAGCAACTGCAGAAGGTGATTCTACCTTCTTTTCTCTCTTCCCCCTGATAACCTGCTTCCTTGCAGCACTGGGTTTAAGGAGAATTTTGGATTTAGGAAATGGGGTCGAATTGGCGAAGATATCCTCCTCCTCTCTGCACATCTCCAAAATGTAAGCAATTTTGGTGGCATGGTGGATCTTGCCTTTGATTGAGATCGCCCCGTCAATCTTCCTCAAAACTTTGGTCTGCTCACTCACCGTCTGGATCAGGAATTTCAGCCAGTTGAAATCTGTGGTGGGTGAAGCTTCTATCGCCGCCATCAATCTGAGTTTCGGGGTACTTATCTGCTCAAAACTCCCCGCAAGACTCATGATGCACTTGCTCACAATATCCATCAACACACGATATTGTGGCTTCAGGTGCATTTTATGCAGTGTCGCCTCAAACTCAACAGGATTCTCAGCAATCCTATCTAAGTACTCCTGCTCTCTTCCTGACATATACATCGTAGGATCCTCTCCTCTATCACAGAGCTCAAAAACATCATTCAGATTTTTCGGAACAATATACAGATCCCTCTCAAAATCGACGTATTTGGATGACTGCTCTAAGTGTGATACAGTTAACTTAGAATGCATACAGCCCTCTTCATCTATCTTCAAATTACAGATGAATTCGATTACCTCTTTTGCAAACTCTCCTGCAGTGGGCACTGCGATTAGTTGGGTGAAGTTTAGCTTGATCGAATCATATGCAGAGCCTCCTCTTCTGGCTTTGAGTTGGTTGTGCTTTCGAGTGAGACAACGAACTCGTACCATGGCTTGTTGGTTTCGGCTAATCTCTCGAACAGGGTTGGAGCCATTTTAGAGTTTGATTGAAGAAGAGAAACTTTAGGGTTTGGAGATTTTTTAAAGGGCAAAGGGATTTTTTTAATTGCGGAGGATTTGAGAATGAAGGTTTTGATAAAATTTTTGGCTTGAATGGATGATTGGGGTTTATATAGCCTTGAGATCGTGGGGAATCATGTTGGTTAGGTGAGTAACAGCGGTTGAGATTAATCTCCCATTAATCGGGTATCTGAACCGACGATCTCCGAAAAAGTAAGCCGCCAAAACATCCTCATTGGTCATTAATGTAGCGAGCATTAAATGACCGTTGACCTTCTTTTCTAATTTAAAACGATCCCGCCTAAAAAAAAAACATTCCTCGGTGTTTTTATATTTATTCTTGAATGATTCTTGAATTTTCTTGAGCAATAAATGGATCGCATGAGTCATTACTTCTTCGGACCAATTTCCCTCTATCGGTCTTCTTTCGAGTCTTGATCTTGATAAAATGTCGATAATATCTTTGAGAGTCTTGAATTGGTTCAAGATATATGCTCGAAGTTTTTAAAGATTCAATTCGAGATTTCCATTTTATCTGAGCTCTCGGAAGGATTACGAAAAACTTCATGCATCTCGAAAACCTTCAATTTTTCAGATTTTATTCTACACACCTGGTTCTAGCATCCCTAATTCAAGTGAAAGTTCTTGAAATCTTGATTCCGCCAAAAGGTTTAGTCAAGATATCAGCTCTCTGCTATCAAGATGAATTTTCTCCATCCTTACGCCCTTCCTTCTTATCGACATGATCTCGATGAAGTGATGTCCGATATCCACATGCTTACATCCGGTGTGCAATCTGGGTTTTTGTGAAATAGCAATGACACTATTATTGTCACAAAATATTGGTACTTCATTGGCTACAACTTTATAATCTCTCAATTGTTGTCTCGAGCGAAAAGAATGCATGCCGCACGGCGACTTCCTCAGTCATATATTCAAACCGGTGAGTACTTGTTGCTACTGAGGTCTGTTTCTTCTAAAACCAATATATCAGCTTGCTTCCTAGAAATTGACAAGTTCCTGAAGTGGACTTCCTGTCAATTCTGCATCCTCCATAATCAGCATCAGAGTAACCACTTAACTCTAGGTTATCATCACCGGATACCATAATCCTCTATTCATTTGTGCCCTTAAGATATTTCAAGATCTTTTTGGCGATCCATGTGACTAGCCTTAGGATTAGCTTGGTATCTTGCACATATCCCAACAACAAATGTTATATCCGGCCTACTTGCTGTGAGATAGAGCAATGATCCAATGATTCCTCTATAATCAGTATGACTTACTGATTTGCCTTCAGAATCAGGATCCATCTTGTAGTTAGTATTCATGGGAATCCTAACTGTATTGCAATTATGTACACCATATTTGGCAATCAGATCTCTGGTGTACTTTGCCTGGTTGATGAATATTCCTTCCTTTGATTGTTTCACTTGAAGTCCTAGAAAGAAATTCATCTCTCCCATCATTGACATCTCAAATTTGCCTTTCACCAGTGTTGAAAACTTTTCACACAGCTGATGGTTTGGAGATCCAAAAATGATGTCATCAACATATATCTGAACTAGTAAGATATCTTCCCCATCCTCTATCCTGAACAGAGTTCTATCAACAGTTCCTTTGACAAAACCATGGTCAGTAAGAAACTGAGAAAGAGTATCATACCATGCTCTGGGTGCTTGTTTAAGACCATACAAAGCTTTTCTTAGCCTGTAAACTTGGTCATTCTGTTTGAAACCAGGAGGTTGTTCCACATAAACCTCTTCTTTAAGCACGCCGTTCAGAAATGCACTTTTCACATCCATCTGATGTGAACTTCATGTGGGCAGCATATGCAAGAAACAATCTGATGGCTTCTAGTCTTGCAACAGGTGCAAAGGTTTCATCATAATCCAAGCCTTCTTCTTGGGAATAACCTTGTGCAACTAGCCTTGCCTTGTTTCTCACAATGTTGTTGTTTTCATCTCTTTTGTTCTTGAAAACCCACTTGGTTCCAATGACATTGTGCCTTTCTGGTCTATCTACTAGCTCCCATACTTCATTCCTCGAGAATTGATTCAGCTCATCTTGCATGGCAGTAATCCAGTGAGAATCTTGTAGAGCTTCACCAATCTCAGTAGGTTCTTTCTCTGATAGGAAGCAGCAGAATAGTGCACTCTCTCCATGGAACCTTCTAGTCTTAACACCTTCAGTTAGATCACCCACAATAAAGCTTGTAGGATGGCTATCTAACCATTTCCTTCTTGATGTTCCCCCTTCAATGGTATCCTCAACATTTGAAATGTTAGTTTCATTAAATCAACAAAACTCGAGGAACAACAAAAGCGAAAGAAAGGAATCATCTTCCTCAGGGGAAATTCAATTTAGAACATTGTCAGAGACATTTGTTCCCCTTTGGTTGAAAGATTCAGAAATTGCCTCAGTTGTGACCACATCTTCATTGGCATCACGTACCTGAGTCTGAACTGGTGTCTGTTCAGATTGGTCACCTTTGGAGTGTTGGTTTTCCTGGGTCTCACCATCCTGATTTCCATCCTGAACTTCTTTATCTGAGTCTGAGTCACTCTAATCATAGATAGTGACTGACTTCTTCTTTTCAGATTCAGTGGATGATTTATCTTTCTGTTTCAGGCTTAATCTGGTGATCCTCTTTGTCGGTTCATTTGCATCATGTTCTGTTTCTTCCTAACACAAAAAGATTCATCAAAAACAACATGAGGTGTTTCCTCCACAATAAAAAGTCCTACGGTTGTAAACTCGAAAGCTTTATTGACTTGAATATCCTAAGAATATTCCTTCATCGACTTTACTATCAAATGTTTTCAACTCGATCTTTACCATTATTGTGTATGAAACACTTGCAACCAAACACACACGAAAAGAAAGAAACAAGAGGCTTCCTTTCATTCCAAAGGTCATAAATGCGTTTTGCCTTGACTTTTTGTCGAAGATGGATCTATTCTGAGAGTAGCATGCGGTGTTGATGACTTTCAAATTTCAAAATCTTTTAGGAATATCGACTTCAAATCATTGTCATTGTCTTTTCTTGTGTTGAGGGTCCTTGCGGTGATGTTTCATGTAGAATTCCATTTCTTTGCAGTAATCGAAATGATATGATTTATAAACTTCGGTTCCTTTGTTCGATTTTGACCACACTCGGATTTTTCTCATTCTTGAGCCTTTTCGACCATTTTGTTGAGGAATATGACCCATGTATATCTTGAGTAGTCATCAACTACTACCAATGTGTATTTCCATTATGTGTTATAGGACCAAACAGATCCATATCAAAAGTATTCTTCTCAAGAGAAACTTCTACTTTGCTTTTAAATGATGCTTTGACTTGTTTTCCTTTCTGGCACGCATCACAAATGTGTTCCTTACTGAACACTTCATTAGGCAACCCTCTCACAAGAGCTAATCTTGCAAGCTTGTTCAGGGTTTTGAAGTTTAGGTGATTCATTCTTTTATGCCATAACCAACTGGTATCTGTGGAACTTTTAGCAATTAAACATGTATCTTTAGGAGTTGAACTCCAATCGACCAAGATACACATTCCCTTTTTCTTCTACCCGGTCGAAATACTTTTACGTGATGTATCATCTTTCACAAAGCATAAGTTCTTGGAGAACTCAACATTGAAACCCTTATCACAGAATTGGCTAATTGACAGCAAGTTATGCTTCAATCCAGATACATATGAAACACCATGGATATGAATTGAGTCAACTTCCAAAGTTCCATATCCTTCAGTCTGTCCCTTGGAGTTATCTCCAAAAGTGATATGTGGGCCTCTTTGTTCAACATAGTCACTGAGCATCTTCTTGAATCCTGTCATATGTCTTGAGCATCCGCTGTCAAGATACCATACATCAGGAGCTTTTTCATCTCTGCTCATCAGTGCCATGTGATCTTTCATCAGCTTAGTGCCCTGGTTTTCCTCCTGAAAAACAGATCAATTCTTAGGTACCCATTTTGTGTAGGGTCCTACGAGGTTAGCTGTACCTTTCGGAATCCAAATCTGCCTGACAACTCTAATCACTTTAGAGTGGTTAATTTGTCTTCCATAAACATCAACATATACATCCACTACTCTGGGTGCCTTAGCGGTTTTTTACATATATATGTGTGCTAGCTTTAGCATGAACATGTGCCTTAGAGTTCTTCTTTGGTTCAGCCTTACGCTCGAGATGCTTAGGCTCTTGTGTCTTGGGGTCTACATCTTTGATGACTTCGGGTTCGAATAACCTTTACCCTTAGGCAAGTGAGGTTCAGGTTATGCATCTTGAAATCTGGGTCTTTCAAAGATAATGAGGACTTGGTCTCTTCATTGAGAATGTCTCTGCCGAGTGTTTCTCATCCGAGGATTCCTCGATGGTTCAATTGTGGAGCCTTTCAGTTTGCATTATTAGCCCGAGGCTTTGAAGTACTTGCTGAAACTTTCCAAATCGATTTGCTCGGGTTTTCTTGCCTTCACCGAGGTTTGGGCTTTCTAACGATCATTCGGGTTTTATTTGAGACCATAGGTCCTTTTCCCTTGTCTACAACCTTGGGCATTTCTTGATTTGAAGTGTAGGTGCCAATCGGGTTTTACAAAGATAGTCTTCTTGCTACTTGACGCAAAGATTTAGATGACCTTGTGAGGTTCCCCTCGAATATATCCCAATCCAGATTTTATAGTCACAGATCTCTGGTAACTCTGAATTTCATCTATTACATTAGATGCATTATTCAATAGAGTTAAGTTCTTACATGCACTATCCTCACGATTCTGTAGAGTTTTATGCTTCTCGGAGAGAGGTCATTGAACTTCGATTCGATTAGTTTGAATCTCTTGATTGGATTTCTCTAGCTTTTTCGATTAGGGACACTATCAACTTCTCTTTCTCTCGAGAGTTGTACTTTCGAACATCCAGTTCATCAAGTAGCTCCCATTAATTGAGAAGTGACTTTATATTGCTAGAGTTTTTCCATTTTAGATTTTTCGACTTTTCGGTTCCTTATTACGCTCTTGAGTTTGATTTAGCGATCCTTGCAAAACAAAGATAATCCTTCATCGATTCTCGAAAAGAATCCATCGGTCAAAATATTTTTTTTCGGTGGAACTTGAAAACTCTTGTGCTAGTGTAGAAGCAACAACGAGAAAAAGAAGAGTTTACCTCCTCAATGGCCATCGAGGCCAGATGTCATCACTTTCACCACACGAGAATATCTCATCCCGAAGATGTAGGTCCCGAATCGGGTTTGTGAGGGCGTAAGTCTAGAGGGGAGGGTGAATAGACTTAAAAACTTTTGTACAAATCGGTGTGAGGGCGATTAACTTTGATCGAGTCTTGAGTGAATCGGTTTGGGCGATAACCAACTTCTTGTCGCTTTGAACGCATATCAGTTCGGTAACTATCAGTTTAACTGATGTGTGCGGAAGCTTAAGTTTTACCCGTGTGAAAAACCAGTTTTGATAAATCTGATTCCAAGGTTGATCTTTTAATCAGTTTGACTGAAGTGTCACGTTTGATCTGATCAGAAGCTTGGTGCTAACTAATCTCAACTTGGAATATGTATGCGCTTTAAGGTAGTGTGCGATTGTGTAAGCAGTTAATCAAAACGGTAAAAGCACACAAGATTTATAGTGGTTCGGACAAACCAGTCCTACGTCCACTCTTCCCTATCACAAGGGGCACCTACTTAACCAACTGGACTTAGTTTTATGTGTTAGTCCAACACAGTACACCGACTAGATGTTTAAAGAGTTCACACTCAACCGATCCCAGAGATCAGAACTAGAAACCCTAGTCTGAAATCTTGCTAAACAACTTAACCTAACTTGGGGTTTGGGTAAGATTGTTTTGTTCCAACTATGAAATCTTTTCTTGCGTATAAGCAGCCTAACAGCTAGATGAAAAGATTTCTATGCTAAGAACTTATGGGATGAACACTTAATAAAAATAATCTTCTTGATCGTGTTCTTGTGCGAAAATCTGAGAATTGCTTGAGCTTCTTAATTGTTCAGAGTCTCCGTTCTTTCACTCTAAAGTGTAATCCCATATATATAGACCTTGAAATCAAAGAGCCGTTGGAGAGCAATTTGAATTTCGTGCTATATTTAGTGAACTTCTGAGCTTGATGTGACGAAGCCGAACAGCATGGCCAAAAGCGTGAATTTGTACTTTGTAGCCGTTCTGAGAGAGGTAGCATCGAAATCCATGAATTGCTTTACTCGATCATACGTGTCTTGTTCTTATTGGATAGCAGACTCACTTTTTAGAGTTATTCTTCCAACTAAGTTTGACATTCTTCTTGTTCAGATCATCGACGTATGATTTGGTGAAACATCAGATTTCACTGGTGGTGACTTTGATCGATCTGAATCGATCGATCTACATGATAGAGTCTTCGGTGCGGTTGACTTAGCTTCAACTAGCAGACTCGGCTGATGTAGGTCTTCTGGTCTGATCTTCGAGTATTCAGAGTTTGATCTACATGACTTGGTGAGATATCGGACTAGATCGATCGATCGATCTTACGTTCTTTGTCTTGCATTCCGCCCGCATTGGATATCACCGCCTTTTGAGTCTTGGATCGACCTATACATATTGAGTTTCCCCCTCAATATGTGACCTATCTATTACATCGGTTGTTCTATCTGATAATTATCAACTGGGTCTCCTATATAGCGAGTAATATAAACATCGATCGGTAATGTGTCCGATTGGTCCTATTACATGTGTTTTTGGAACTTTCATCAAAACTATAAATTTCCCAACAATTTCCCCCTTTTTGATGAAACCAAAACACTTTGAGAAACCAAAACAGTTGATAAAAAAAAATAGAAACGATTAAGAGCATATAATCGAAGACAATGAGACTTTGTCTTAGGATCGAAAAAATAACTTTTCTCATTAATGAATGTTGATTACATGTTACATCGTAAAAGTTTGAAAATAATAACAAATTGTTCTCGAGAGTAGTCTTCGATTCTTCACTCTTTGGGCTTGTATCATACGCATCTCTCTTTGATCTTGAGGTGCGTTGAAAATCTGATAAAGTTTCCATTTGACATCATCAGTCTGCTGGGGATCAGTTATATGCATTTTGCTTAGGATGTCGAAATAGAATATTTGAAATGCCAGTCTGTCAAATGAGCCATCTGCCTTCTTCTAGTACTCCAGTAGATCATACTCTTGGCGAGTTATTTTTACATTGATCAGCTTGGCCTCATTTTCCAGATACTTCAGAAAATCCGGGTATTTATTTTCTAACCAGTTGAGGAATTCTTCATCAGGAGATTCTTCTTGTGGAACAAGATTAAGAACAAAGGCATCCGAAGCCATTCACTCACGATCTTATTCCATTCCTCAAATCTCTTAGCATCTTGCTGCAGCAGTTTTTGGATGATCTCATCAACTCTTCTTTGGTAGCTTAGGTTACGCACGGATTTTCCAGCCCTTCCTTTCTTCACTCTCGATCTGAATTTCTTGTTCAGATTTTCTGCCTCTGACATTTTTTCTGCCCTTCTTTCTTCTTGACATTTCCGGGCTTCTTCAGCTATCTGTTCTTTGGACATCTTTTTTCATGGTCGAGTTTGTGATGTCCTCGCACTGTTATTGTCGGGTTGGTTTCTCACTCTGTCCTTCCCCTTTTTGGTTTGATCAAAAAAGAGTAGTGAGGTGGGAGGTCGAGAACCAAAGTTGATCTGCGATCGCCTTGTTGAGATCTGCAATGAAGATGCCTTCGGTTTGAGCGATTAGATTTTGAATCTTTGATATCGGCTTCGATCTTGACAGATTCCATGGCGATGGAGAGTGTTTTAATCGGTTTGTCAAGTTTCTCTTACATCAATTCTAGCTTGTCGGTGAGCATCGAAAAAAAACTTGTTGTTTGTCCACCGAGTCGATTTGGTGTCAACGGTCTTTATCGATTCGGTATGCCGACGATGAGACCTGATTTAGGAGAACCCGATCTTTGATTGCCCCAATCTGGGAAATAGCAAATTCCCTTTGATCTTTATATTTCTTTAATGGCAATCGCCTTTGATCATTATCGATCCCTCAACTTCTTCTTCGGAGATCTTTGAGACAAGATTTGATCTCCTGAAGTTGATCAATAGTGACGTGAGATGTTGGAATGTTGGGTGTCACTTGATCTGGTTCAGTTGTTTGAGCCTCCAGTGGTTGGTCATGAACTGCAGCACCAGTTCCACTATCATTGGCAGCTCCTATATCCTTCATGATGGCATCTGCCAGAGCTTTGTCGTGATCTCGATTCGACTGTTCCGCAAACCCTAGCTTCCTGTGGATCAGAGCTTTAACAGATTTAGCAGTTATCAGCTCAGCTGGTGATCCCACTTTTGCAGATTTCCTCATGTCGAAATCGAAGTCTGCAAACTCATCTGCACCGCCCATCTGTTCAATAATTATTATGAAGTCTGAGAAGCTTTTTAATCGAAGATCTCTCCAGGTGAGGATCTCCAAAACTTCCTCTCTTATGGCAGGTTGGGCGACTAGTTCTGGGTACAACTCATCAATCTCTCTTTCGATTCGCATTCTGATCAATTTCCCAGTTATGATCTTTGTTGATCTGGACTCAGGAATTGTCGGTCCAGATTCAGTTTGATGAGATGTGGAAGGTTCTGGTTGTGCTTGAGTAGGCGGAAGTTGGCTGATCGGTTCGACCTGCAGAGGTTCTACCTTTGTGGGAAGCGTCTACAGTTCCTAGCAACAAGCTTTACAGTTCATGACCGATGTAGTTTCGGTTATTTGGCGGGTGGAAGAATAGGAGAGTTATGCTCAGCAGCCATTAGTCTGAGTGGTGAATCATCTCGAGCTTGAGGAGAAGGAGATCGATCGACTTGTGCATTTTCCTCAGAATGACCTGGCGATCTTTCAGCTTCAGAAGCCCGCCCGTCTGATTTTTCACCTGATTTTGTTGTTTCAGCAGACCGAACTGGCGCTCTTTCTTCATCTGACTCATCTTCAAGCATCAGAGTCATGGAGGCTTGCTTCGCCTTCTTCGGCCTCTTGTCCTGGGCCTTCACCAATTTTCTTTTCTTCTTCTTGGGGGCATCTGGTGGGCCTTTTGGGGGGCTTTCACCAGCTCGAGCTGATTCGCCCGCATCTGGTGTAGAAGAAGTTGCTTTCTTCTTGCCTTTTCCCCTTCTTTTTGACTTTGGGGGGGTTGGCGCGTATCATCGTCGGTGGCCCAAAATGACCAAGTGGTTGTGAGAAAAGCCTTATAGGACTTCACCCATTCTTCCCATTTGGCGGTTGGCATTTTATCTCAGAAGATAACCGCAACCTTGTTGAGATTAACGATCTTTTTCTTCGAAAATACACGCCTCCATTCATCAACTCCAAATTTCTCATGTTCTTGGAGCGAGAATGGCCTTGAAAACCCATGCCAATTGATGTTCTTGGCTTCATCAATTATTACAACCATCTTTGTCTGGTTTTGACCGGATGTAATAGCATTCGGCTGAATCTGATACCCATAATTGTTTTTGACAAAATGTCAAACAACAATCGGTATTTCCTCTTGAACAAAATGTCAAACAACAATCTGACGTATGATGTTTGTCAGCTTCTCTGAAGAGCTCTTTTCTGATCAACTCATCTTCGTTCTCCCTGTAATGAGCAGGCGAGATTCATCCTTTGGGTAGGCTAAACAAACGAGTTATATCCTCATTCGACGATCGATTTCTTCACGGTGATTTGTCGAAAAGTAGTTAAATCTCTGGAGCATCCAGATCCACTCTTAAATTCCTTAGGAATTCTAGTGCTTCATCTGACATCATTTGGATTGCGATTGAAGCGTATAAAAAATTTCTCAAGGCTTGCTTTTCGAAGAATTTGCTCGACCTCCATGGATTCCGGATCCCGAGTGATATTGAACTGTACGAACTTATCATCCACAATCTTTGTTGCCGCCCACAGAATTGCACATTATCTTACCCATACCGTGAGTGATCATCTACAGATAAGATAGATTTGGTTAAAATTGTGCATTAATACAAAGAATATCACACAAGATACATCAAATAAACATAAATTACCAGATTCTATTTTTCGGAAAGTTGATTTTGAAACTTAGGAAAAAATATTTTGAATCTGAGAGAAGTAATTTGGAGTTTTTAGAGAATTATTTGCAAGTTTGTGAAATGGAAAACTCTGGTATGTTTTTGATGAACTTTATAAAGACGAGGAGGGAAGAAGAAGACACGATTTTGAAGATCAAACGTTTGAAAAGATTGAACGCTGCAGATTAAGCGGTTTTGATCGTAGGGTCGAAAAAAAACGCGTCTGAAAACCTTTTGGATTTAAAAGCACATTTAGTAGCGATTAATACATGTTCCCCACGTCCGCATTAAATGATTTGCGGAAATACGTCCACAAGGATAAAGGGTACGATGGGGCAATAATATCGAGATAAGATCCGATAAATAAGCAAAGAACAAGAGAAAAGAAAAGCGTATCTGGTTGACTGATATTGTAATCAGTCAATACCACTTGTCCATGTTGATTTCACTTGTTGATCTTAGTATTCTGCCTAAGCCTTAAAATTTCCCAACTGATCCTTTTTAACTGATCTTCTTCACTTGCATCTGATCTGTTGAAGTTCCAAGCTCAACTGATCTTCCTTGAATACGTCTGATTTCTCTTCTGATCCTCCTTGATCAGTTGAAGTTCCCCCTTCAACTGATATTTCTGTTCTTCTCATAGACTGATGTATCTGATTTGTTGGAGTTTCAAGCTCAGCTGATCTTCCTTATCTGATCAGCTTCGTATGTAATCAGATTTTAGTTGACCTAATCTGATTCTTCTCAGATCAAGCCAATTCTTGGGATAAGTGTTACCGCCAAAACTTAGTCTAGGATAGTAGCTTCTATTCCCTAAGTTGGCGCAATTTGACATCTTTCGTAATTATCGTGCAATCTTTCGATATGTCAATCCGTTTGAAATTTATCCAATCATCGATCGGCGTGATTCCTACATCATTTGTCCTTTTGGTGTGATTTTCTAAAAGGTTTTGAGAACTCGAATTTGCATTTGCACCCTTGCTTGGCCTCTATAAATTGGACCAATTGTTTTACACAACATAACCCATTCACCATACTTATCTTCTTTGTAGAATCATGTATCCTGGTGAACCCTTATTTCCGGTTAAACTTCCGGCAAACACCTTTACCCCTTTTTCAATGATTTCAGCTTCTCAAATCAACCCTCTGTGTCCCTTATCGCTGTTTTCGTCATCGTCAAAGATTTTACATACGATTGTTGCAAAGCTTCTCTACCACCATGGCGGCGGGCCTGTTGTTGCAACTGAGAAGACACTTCTCCTAACCGTATGCACCTTGTGTGTCTATCGTTATGACGTAACTACCATCAACAGACTTAGTCTGAAAATGAACGTGAGTTTGATATGCGATCTTGATCAGCCAACAGCTGATCTTCCTATATCAACTCACCATTTAACAGCTGGAGAGCCCACTGACTCTTTCTTAGGGCTCCTGGCTTAAAAATCCTATCAAGGCCGCTCTCGCTCCATTTTTCTTGATCTTCAGCTTCTGCGAGCGCCTTGAATTTTTTTTTTTAAAGCCTCTCTCACCCTTGTTAAGTGGGGGAAAATGAGAGCATCAGATTTAAAATCTCTCTCTCTCCCTGCTCCACCTGGGTTAGGATGAGGGTTTAGGGTTTTTGGTCATTACTTATGTACTGACCTCCGGGTCCTTTGTACTTGTATCTTGTAATGTAATCGGACCTTCGGGTCTTTATCAATGAAAAGTTCTATTATTCCATTGTTGTGTAAAATTCCTGTGTCCTTATGCGATTTTAACCTTTAATCTTGTGAATACCACTTGTGAATCTTGCTTGTTGAATATCAGCTTAATCGACTTACAAAGATGTAAAATAATCCAATTGATTTAATCTGATATTCCTTTTAAAAAGAGAGCGTTTCCTTTAATCTGATAAACCTTAAATCTGATCAGTTCCTTTAACCTGATAATCTTGTAAATCTGATCGATTTCTCACATCAGTTCCTTGACTGATCTTCTGATCAGTTGAGATACCAAACTCAACTGATTTCTTTCAACCTGGTTAGTCTCTTAACCAGCTGGTTCTGGAGATCATTCCATCAAACATTTTAGGCGCATTTTCTCCAAGATCCAGAAGCCCTAGCTCATTGCATAATTCTCTGAATCTGATCTCAGCTAGTGGCTTGGTTAGAATATCAGCTTTTTGTATATCAGTATGAATCTTTTCCATCCGGATATTCTTCTTTTCAACATGATCTCTTATAAAATGGTGTCTGACATCCACATGCTTGCATCTTGTATGTAGAACTGGATTCTGAGTGATTGCAATAAAGACTATTATTTATCACGAAAAATAGGTACATTCTTAGCTTCAATGTTGTAATCCCTCACCGCCGACTAAGCGGGCGATTAGGGAACAACGACTTCCTAATACCATATATTCTCGCTTCAAGAGTGGATGTTGCAACTGATGTCTGCTTCTTTGAAAACCACGAGATCAGTTTACTTCCTAAGAACCGACAAGTTCTGAGAGGTGGATTTTTTCAATCTTGCAACCTCCATAATCGAAATCGAAATACCCACTAAGCTCTAGATTATCATCGATGGGTAAAATAAGCCAAGATTTATCTTGTCCCCAGATACTTAAGAATCCGCTTAGTCAGCTTCTAGGTGACTTATCATTGGATTTGCACGAAATCGCACATACACCCTCTTCGAAGGTTATATATCCGGTCTGGCGGCGGGGTATAGTAGAGATCCAATGAGAGCCCTATATTCCTTCGATTTGTTTTACGACCATCCTCATCTCGGATCCATCTTGAATCCGGTCATCATAGGAATTTTGGCTTCCTTACTATTTTGAACTCCAAACTTAGCCAATAAGTTCCTAGTGTACTTTGCTTGGCGAGATGAATATCCCTTCGTACTTTGCTTTACTTGAAGACCCGTAATTCATTCATCGACCCATCATGGACATCTCGAATTTCCCTTGCATCGACTTCTTTGAATCTTTCACATAGACTTTTGTTGGGAGATCCGAAGATGATGTCGTCCCACGAGATCCGAACCATCGAATATCTTCTCCATCTTCTATTCGAATAAGGTTACATCCCACATTCCTTTAGTGAACCCACTGTCGATCAAGAACCGAGAGAGTGTATCATACCAAGCTCGAGGAGCTTGTTTCGAACCATAAAGAGCTTTTCTTAAACGGTACACTTGGTTTGCCCTTTTTTCAAAGCCCGGAGGTTGTTAGACATAAACTTCCTCTGCTAGTACCCGTTTAAGAAAGCACTCTTTACGTCCATCGATACATGAACCCTCGTGGGCAGACATATGCGAAAACAACCGAATGGCTTCTAGACGAGCGGCGGTGCAAAGGTCTCATCATAATCAATTCTTCCGATTGTGAATACCCCTTAGCAACAAGTCTTGCCTTATTTCGGTGATGATGTTTTTCTCATCTCTCTTGTTCTTGAATACCCACCGTGCCAATTACGTCTTGATGAGTTGGTCCGTCTACCGTTCCCAAACTTGATTTACATCCGAATCTGTTCCAACTCTTCCCGCATTGCTAGAATCCACTTAAAAGTCTTGTAGAAACTTCCTCTATAGTTGTTGGTTCCTTCATAGATGGATAATTGACAATACATGGCACTTTCACCAATCGATGTCTAGTTTTAACTTTATCGGATGGGTCTCCGATTATCGGTCGGTTGGATGATTTGGTTATCCGAGTCCTTCGCTTACGATTTGAATTGGTTTGGAGAACATCGTCCGTTTCTGATAAAATTTCATTACTAGTGATTGGGAGTGGTGCAGAGTTATGATCCACTTGATAAGAACAAGTCTCAGCTGATGTTGGACTCATCATGTGCGATGTCTGTTAAGTGGGAACTTCAGTGTTCCCCCGAACCGAATGGTTCGATTGATCTTATCTCACCAGATCGGCTTCTTCACCGAACAGATTTTTCGTACCTTAGGATCTGAATGATCTGGTGAATCAGCTAGATCTGGAATGTATACCGTTATGGTTTCTGATTCTTTCTCCTTGATCATTAGTGATCCATTTTACGAGCATCGGTACTTGTTGATCGGTACATCTTGTTACGAAATGATTTCTCTTGATCGGAAGATGCTTCATCAAAGACTACATGGGGTGTTTCTTCCACAAGTAGGGTTAAATGCATTGTAGACCACAAAAAGCTTTGCTAGATGAGGAATATCCTAAGAATATACCCTCATCTGACTTGGCTTCAAAGGTTTTCAACTGACTCTTCCCATTGTTGTGTATGAAACACTTACACCCAAAAACATGGAAGTAAGAGACACGAGGTTTTCTGTCCTTCCACAGTTCATAGGGCGTTTTGTAGTGAGCCTTAGTCAGAAGACATCTGTTCTGAGTATGGCATGCAGTGTTGATTACTTCTGCCCAGAAACGGTTTGGTATTGCATGTTCAGCTAACATCGTGCGAGCAGCTTCTTTGAGAGTTCTGTTCCTCCGTTCAGCTATTCCATTTTGTTGTGGCGTCCTTGCAGCTGATGTTTCATGCTGTATACCAAACTTAGAGCAAAAATCAGTAATAAAAGAGTTCGAAATTCATGCCTTTATCTCGATCGATTTTTACTACTGGCCGACACCCTTCTCATTTTGTAATCTTTTTAGCGACTCGGGTATCTTCGTTTGTCGCCTCATTCTTCTTATGTAAGAATATAACCCAGGTAAACTTGGAATAGTCATCCATGATTACGAGTATATTTATGCGTCCGTTGAGACTGACTGGTGTAATTGGTCCGAATAGATCCATATGAAGGCATTTTGCGAAGATCTGCTGGATGCCGGTCCCGAATTCCCTTGAATGAAGCTTTGACTGTTTTTCCCGACACATCAAGATATGTCCGATCCTTTGAAAATACTTCATTCGGAAGTCCTTCCACTAGAGACATCCTTGCTATCTTATTAAGAGTTTTAAAGTTCGGATGGCTCATTCTTTTTGTGCGAGCCAACCGCTACTTTTTGGAACTCTTGACAATCGAGCATGCACTTCTTGGGCAACTGTTCCAATCACCGTGTAGATCGTCCCTTTCCTTGAACCGATTAGCAAAATCATTTGAGTGGCTCGATTCTTGATAGTGCATTGGTCGGTCGAGAACTCAACACCGAATCCGTTTATCGCAAAAATTGTGAAACCGATAATAGGTTGTGCTTTAGACCTTCGACATACGAGACTCCGATTTGTCTCATCATTCTCTAAGGTTCAACATAATCATTACGTCTCTTTATATGCTTTTCTTTTTAACGTTTTGTATGTATGATTATTAGTGTGAACCTTGGATGACTTAAGAAGACTTGGGATCTATCTTTTCTCTTTTTGTCTTCTTTTTTATCGAGTTTTGGTTCATGTCTGGCAATCCGTCCAATGAGCACTTCTAGATTTAGATCGATTATTTGTCTCCCATACTGTCAACATAATCATCGCTCTTTATATGCATCAAATGATTATTATCTTTTTTAGGCATAGGGATCTATCTTTTTTTGTCTTCTTTTTTATCCAAGACAGGTTCATGTCAAGCATGCTTATTTACGATTATGACCTTGATTAGGTCTCCATCAAACTTCATATCTTTTTGGCATAGGTGGTTTTTTTTTTACGATACGTGATTAGGCGGTGACCTTGATTAGGTCTGAGGTTGGACTTTTTACGAACTTTTTCGTTCTTTGATCAGTTGTTTCTCTTCAAGAATCTGGTGCTTTGATTCCTCGGTGATTTTACCGGGTCCATTTTGTTCCCCATACGGTTGAGGCACTACCTTTTACCGCTCAACCCTTTTTTTTCCTTATTAGATACATGTTTGGCTTTTGGTGTATCTTTGTCGAAACTTCGTCGATTACACCTTTTTGAGATGAATCGGTAGGGGCTTTTGAGGATGTGGAAGGGTTCTCATAGCCAAGTCCCTTCTTATTAATCGTTGTTCGAAAATAGGTGTTCATGTCTTGAAACAGTTTTTAGATGATTTTGTGAAAACATCTATTTTCTTCTACGCAGATTATCCTCGAGATGATTTCGGACTTTCATGCTTTTGGAACAAATCATCGAATTTTGCTTGAAGAATTTTGAAGTCATCGACTTCTGTTTGTTAATTTGCCGGTGATCTTTGATCTAACTTCTCGATCGAAGCCTTAACTTTCGAAATGTTACATTCCTCGGTTGCCTTCTGGCGGTTTAGCATTGAAGTTCGAGAGACTTTATTGAGATCATTCTCTTTAGCAAGGTGATTATTTCTAATTCTCGACTTGTCATTTTCAAACTCCACTATAGCATAAGTGTCTCATCTTGCATTGGAGAGATCCTCAAGCAATTGCTCGAGTAGAGCTGCAGTCAATCTCCCCGGGTGTGCTAATGATAGCGGTGTAAAGCGAACAAGCGAGGTTGGAGGTTACCTCATATTGGTCCTCCACGGCCATCAGCGAGATCTCATCATTATCTCGAAGAGAATATCGAGATCTTCATTTTCATAGAAGTCAACAAAGATCCTTCTTGTCGGTAAAGTCTTCTCTGAGAGGTATCCCGAGTCCTCGGAGGGCAAATAGGAATCGTCGATTCTGACGATCGGCAACCATGGCTCTTACGTCCCTATATCGTTGCTCTCTTACATTCCTCTTTTCTTCCCTTTCTCTTGGCGTCAGTGCAGGCGTCTGCGCTATAGTGACTGGCTTCTCCGCGGTTGAAGCACGCTCCTTGATCCACGAACCTTTCCTTCGGTGAATCAATCACTCGTCTGTATGACCTGTCGGTGACTTCCTTTCGATAGTAGTCCGAGCTTCTTACATGCGATTGGTTATCTCTTCCTTCCTCGGTCGACTATCTCTTTTCCTTTCATCTCTGTGATCCCTCCGATCATCAGATCTAGTTCTTTCTGGAGATCTGTTGGCTGATCTCCTATCTCTTCCTTGGCTATGTTGATAGTCCTTATAAAATCTTCGATACTTACCAAGTTGGACGTTTGACTTCTCAAGCTTCCCTGGTAGCGAGAAGCGATCTGTTACCCGACTCACTATATTCCCAACGAGTTCGTTGGCCTTTGTTCTGCTTTGCTAGTTGCCTTAAAAAGCAAGCGATTTTTGAAGATTGAGGCTTGGCGAGGCACCTCATCTTCATCGAACATGTCCTCTTTCAATCAAATCGAACTCGTGAGCTTTAAGGCTCAAGAACAAGTTACTTGGCTTTATTTTTGAAATGTTTTGCAATCCTTGATTACCGTGACCTTCATGTCCCATTTCTTGGTGAGAGACCTTAGGATTTTGTAGTTGATATCTTTATCGGACATCTCTACCAAGTTCTTGAAGCTTTTTATAGACATTGTAATCCTTCCATCGAGTTCGTTGATTGTTTAGTTAAGGCAACATCTTGATTTTGAACTTTACCGGTTAAACTTGTAGACCAAATGGTTGTCTTTTTCTGTTCATTTCCCTCGCATATCTCATTAGAGTATCCCACATTGTTTTTCGCGGTTTTGAGATACTTAATCTTTTCCTTGGTGACCTTATCCATGGTTTTCATGATAATATGCCTCGCGATAGTATCTAGAGTATCTGACTTTTCTTTCTTCTGCATCCATCAAAAGGCCGGCTTTTTTCGCACAAGACTCCCCGGTGCAAAAAAACGGATCTCCTCCAAGCTGCGGGGTTGTCGTAATAAATGATGATGGGTCCTCTTTCGATGACTTCCATCATTCTCGCCGCTTTATCGAACCTAGATGGTTGGACATATATATGGCCCAATCTGCATACTCATCGATTGAGAACTTTGGCGAGATCATGATACATACCGAGGTGTTATCCATCTTTGAGTGATTTTGGAAAATGAATGAGTTTTAAAAAAGTTTTTCAAGATCGATTCGGTTGACCACAAAGATTCTTCCTCAAGAATCGATGATACCTGAGTCGATTAGTGCAGAGAACCAACAACTCGATACCACTTGTAGGTCCCGAACGGGTTTGTGAGGGCGTAAGTCTAGAGGGAGGGTGAATAGACTTCAAAACTTTTTTACCAAATCGGGTGTGAGGCGATTAACTTTGATCGAGTGAGAGTGAATCGATTTGGGGCTGATAACCAAACTTCTTGATCGCTTTGAAGGCCAGATTAGTTCGGTAACTATCGGTTTAAGCGATGTGTGCGGAAGCTTAAGTTTTACCCGTGTGAAAAACCGGTTTTGATAAATCGATTCCAAGGTTGATCTTTTAATCAGTTTGACCGAAGTGTCATGATTGATCTGATCAGAAGCTTGGTGCTAACTAATCTCAACTTGGAATATGTATGCGCTTTAAGGTAGTGTGCGATTGTGTAAGCAGTTAATCAAAACGGTAAAAGCACACAAGATTTATAGTGGTTCGGACAAACCAGTCCTACGTCCACTCTTCCCTATCACAAGGGGCACCTACTTAACCAACTGGACTTAGTTTATGTGTTAGTCCAACACAAGACAATCGACTAGATGTTTAAAGAGTTCACACTCAACCGATCCCGAGATCGAAACTAGAAACCCTAGTCTGAAATCTTGCTAAACAACTTAACCTAACTTGGGGTTTGGGTAAGATTGTTTTTGTTCCAACTATGAAATCTTTTCTTTAGCGTATAAGCGACTAACAAACTAGATGAAAAGATTTCTATGCTAAGAACTTATGGGATGAACACTTAATAAAAATAATCTTCTTGATCGTGTTCTTGTGCGGAAATCTGAGAATTGGTTGAGCTTCTTAATTGTTCAGAGTCTCCGTTCTTTCACTCTAAAGTGTAATCCCATATATATAGACCTTGAAATCAAAGAGCCGTTGGAGAGCAATTTGAATTTCAGGCTATATTGGGTAGACTTGCAGGCTTGATGTGACGAGCTTCAGGAACGGCATGGCCAAAAGCGTGAATTTGTACTTTGTAGCCGTTCTGAGGTAGCATCGAAATCCGCAATTGCCGCTCGATCATACGTGTCTTGTTCTTATTGGATACAAGACTCACTTTTAGAGTTATTCTTCCAACTAAGTTTGACATTCTTCTTGTTCAGATCATCGACGTATGATTTGGTGAAACATCAAATTTCACTGGTGGTGACCGATCGATCTGAATCGATCGATCTACGATAGAGTCTTGGTGCGGTTGACTTAGCTTCAACTAGCGGACTTCGGCCGATGTAGGTCTTCCGAGTCCGATCTTGAGTATTCGAGTTTGATCTACATGACTTGGTTTGAGATATCGATTTTGTAGATTAGATCGTCGATCTTACGTTCTTTGTCTTGCATTCGGCTTTGTCGGATATCAATTTGTCTTTTGAGTCTTGGATCGACCTATACATATTGAGTTTCCCCCTCAATATGTGACCTATCTATTACATCAGTTGTTCTATACAGTAATTATCAACTGGTCTCCTATAGCGAGTAATATAAACATCGATCAAATAGCAGTCCGACCGGTCCTATTACATGTGTTTTTGGAACTTTCATCAAAACTATAAATTTCCCAACAGAAGAGCTAGATCCCTCCTCAGAGTGTTTTTCTTCTGTAATCATGGCCTTTTTGCTTGAGAACTTCTAGTCTCTTATAGCTTGCCTTTCTCTTCTCTCCTTAGCACTCAAATCTGGACAATCGTACTGGAAGTGACCTTTCTTCTGGCAGTTATAGCATCTGTTGGCATCATCATCCTGATCATTTTTCTTCTTTGGACTTGAAGTCCTTTCTTTTGGATGAAGATCCTTCAACTTTTCAGTCTTTTCTTCTTCTCGGTTGATCATCCTCGGGTTTTTCTTCGGTACTGTGGTTCCTGTAATAGTTTTTGTATTTTCCAAATCTACTATTGAGTCTATCAAACCTTCTTGCCATCAGTACTAGCTTTTCCTCAAGCTCATCCTAATTTTTGGCATGGGGGTTCTCAGACTCTCTAGTTTTACAGGTTTTATCTTTGGCTTTTAAGGCCACATTCTTACTCGATGAAGAATCATCTTTCTTTGTCGGCCTTTTTTGGATTTCTTATCAATTACAAATTCATAGGCTTTCAAATTTCGGAGAAGACTTGTTGGTAAGGCATTGAGTTAATATTCTTGGTGTTTTCAATCACCAATGCATGAATATCCCATTTCTTAGATAGACCTCTAAGAATTTTCAATGCAACTTCTCTCTGTGGGTATTTCTTTCCAAGTGCATTTAGATCATTCATGATGCTAGTGAATCTGACTTCCAGTTTGTCTATTGATTCACCATCATCCATTTTCAAAAACCGGCCAAACTTTCCTATTGCCACTGAAAGTTTGTTTTCTTTTATATGATCTGTGTCTTGGCACATAACAGCTAGTGTATCTCAAATGTCTTTAGCAGTATTACAGTGAGAGATCATTCCCATCACACCATCATCAATTGTGCTGTATAGTGTGTCTTTTGCAATGTAGTCTAGATTGACTAACTTTCTCTCCTCAGAGTCGGGTTGGTCATCGACTTAGGAAATTCTCGCTCTAGGATCAATTCTCTCATCTTCTTTCCTCCGGGATTCACTTCTGAACCGGAATGGTCCTTGAGAGACCACTCTCCACATACGCTCATGTTTGGAATACGAGATGAGCCCCATTCTCGATCTCCATAGATCATAGTTCTCCACCGAGAACATGGGAAGTTTTTTATAAGACATTTTTTCCGATCTCTTGAAAAATAAAAGGTTTCAAAAATAAGATCGATTCCAGATAGACCACAAGTATTTTTGAAAATAAATCTTTGGTCAACACAAAATGATGGTCAAGTTGAACCACCGCTCGATACCACTTGTTGGTCCCGGTGCAAAAATCGAGTCTTACACGTGTATGGGGGGATACACGTGTTCGGTGTTTTAAAACTTTTTTTCTTCGAGGTCACTGGGTCGATAATCCTAAAGATTAGGTTACGAGAAGCACAAATCGCTCTGAGTCAAAGTCTCTTCGAGACAGTGATCCTGAAAAGCTTTCTTCGAAACCTCGATAATCCCAACCGATTCTCGAGTGTCGAGAGATCCCGAGTTGCTTGGATCGGATAACTAACTTATCGAACCCTCGAGAAGAGTACGTTCAGGTTTGGTAACTATCTGTTCTAGCTACTTTCGGTTGTCTAATGGTTTGGCCCTTAGTTTATACTCGTTTTAAGCTTTGCGAAAACCTTCCCTTTATGAAATAGTGATTAGGCCGTGATTCACTTATGCAACTTCAAAGGATTGATTCCAACCAATATCGATTGAAAAGTATGCTTTCAAAATCAAGTCAATGCAACAGATAAGCCGGATAAGGAAAGCAATAAAGAACACAAAGAATTATAGTGGTTCGGAGACTCAAGCTCCTACATCCACTCTCTCCCGACTCTTCGAGAGAAATTCACTATCAACAATGAGCTTTACGACTACCTCGTGGTTTACTTACTCAACTTCGCCCTCGGTTTTTACGACTACTCCACGTGGTTTACTTACTCAACCCGACCTTGAGCTTTACGACTACCTCCGTAGTTTACTTACTCAATCACACACAAGCTTTTCGGACTACCCACAGAGCTTACTAACTTCTCCTCTAGAGTTTTTTTCGACTACTCCGCGTGGTTTACTAACTCTTTACAACACTTCTCACCAACAAACACACTCCAACTACCTTCACAAGGGTTTGGGGTTTCTTGGTTGGTTTCAACTAGGATGAGATATCCTTTACAATGAAGCACAATGAAAAGGGTTAGGATATCTCGACTAAGCTTTGGATAATTCTTATCAAGCTAGGCTTAGTATAGTGAGCTCTCTTCAATATTGAAGCACTTGGGAAATTCTAAGTTTTTCGAGTGCTTTTAACTTTTACAAGAATAGGCTTGAGCTCTTAAGTTATGATAAATTTCCCGTAACCTTACAATGTAGAGGGTCACCAGTATTTATAGGCATACACCAAGGTCACTCTTTGAAAACTATCCGTTGGAGAGACAACTTCGTGAGTTTCCTCTTGTGGTGTGTGAAACGGCTATATTTAGGGTTTGAAAACTCCCTAACACTTTCTAGGCAATAGCCTTCTATGTAGCCGGTCTTCACTTTTTGCGATCTGGAACTTTTGTACATCGACATCCTTTTTCCGAGAGACACATCATTTAATCGATGTCGGTATGGTACAAATGTTGTCTTTCTCTTTTTGACTTTTGTCTCCAGCTAAAGGTAGACACCTTCAACGGCTCTTTTGGTTACAAACTCGAGTTTGATATAACCTTAACAACAACTTCTTGACTTAGTTCCTTTTGTGCGCATTTGAATGTCTTGGCGGATATCTATCTTTCTAAGAATCGCGATCTTCTCGAAGTTGCATCCTTCGATAGATATATTCATGCCTCGGAACATTGAGTTCATCTCGAGCATTGAAACATTCTCGATTCTTCAAGAATTCTGCGGCCTTGATATTCTTGATCTTGATTTCTCGATCTTGATCTTTGTGTCTTCAGAGTCTTCAGGGTCTTCTGAGTCTTCAGGGTCTTCTGAATCTTTGTAGTTTATCTTGGTGATGTCTTTGAGTCTTCTCAGCACGGGATGAGTCTTGATTTACTCAAGATCCCATCGAGTCTTTAGTAACTATCTTAAATCTGAACTATATCTGCGACTATACATTCTGCAGATAACATCCTGAATATTAAAAACTGAATCCTGACTCAACTTATCAAGATCATTCTAAACATGTCATACTCAGGGGTTTTGGGATCTAATCAAAATCATAAATCTTTATTAAAATTCATCTCCCAACAATTTCCCCCTTTTTGTTGATGCCAAAACCTATCTTGTTACAAACAAATAACCTATACTCAGGTTTCAGTTTATCCTATTTCAAGATTGGTTGTCTCCTAACAATTTCTTAAAACAGAGAATCTCTCAACAATTTCAGAGTTTCTCAATAGTTTAATCATTCAGCAATATATCATCACGATTTGTAAACCTAGGTACCAGAGAGAAATTGAGATCATGTAATTAATTAAAACAAGAAATTACCAGAAATTGATTCAAAAGATTTTAGAAATCGGAAGAGTAGAATCAATTGATCTCGAAAGTAATTCTCAGAAGTTTTTGAAAAAAAAAATTGATCTTTTAAGAACTTTGAGAAGACGAAGTAGTGGAAAGCGGTTTTCTGAGAGGGATTTGGATTTTATAGAATACGAGGGAAAACCTTTTTGCACAACTTTCCAAAGTACTCAAGTATCCGTGTTTTGAAATTAGTGGCTGAGATTAGTCAACCAAAAAGTATTTTGATCGCACGGTTGAGAAAAGTAGTCTTCTCATTTTTTGGACTCGAAAAATCGCAATAAAACGTTTTGAAAACATTTTCCCAAGTCCGCATTAAAAGCTTTGCAGAGCATGCGTCATGAATAGAGTAAAATAAATCAATTATTTAAATAACGCATGTAAGGTATTCAGAAAGAGATAAATAAGAGAGCGTATCTGACTAATTGATATTGTAATCAATCAGTTACCACGGTGATCTGATCTGGTACTTTGTTGACTTATCTGATGGTTGACTCATGCATTTCCCAACAATATCTCACTTATCTGATCAGATTCTTGCTTGAAACACTTCGCTACTTATTTGATCCACTTATCTGATACACTTCATCCTTCAGTCTTCTTCTAATCAGCCCGTATTTACTGAAGTCAACTCCCGCCAACTTTTACTTCGGGGAGTCCAAAAGTCGCCTCGATTCCCCAAATCGGTAGCGATTTGACGATTCTCAATTTAATAATGGCATAGACATCGCTGTGATTTAATCACACCGTTAACTCATCCAACCATTAGCCTGTGTTTCCACGCTGCGTTGTCGATGCAAATTTCTCTTAAGATCTTTTGAGAAGATAAAATTTTCATTTATACCCCCCAATTTCCTTCTATAAATTAGCCTGGGGTGTTAGGAAAACAACACAACATAAACCATTTCATCTTCTTTTTTAAGATATCCTTCATGCTTTTCCTCCGATGAGTTCCTTATTTCCAAGGATAAATTGAAACTTCTTCGGTGAACCTTTAGCCCTTTTCCAATGAATTCAGTTCTCAAATCAACCTGTGTGTTCCTTCACACACTTGCTTTTTAGTTGTCATCTAAGATTTTACATACGATCAATGCTAAGCTTCTTTACCACCGTGAGGCGGATCTGCTAAGGCAAATGAGAAGGCACTTCTCCTAATCGTATGCACCTTTGTGCGCCTATCGAGATAGCCGGAATTAGCATCAACAGACTCGATCGAAACAAAACATGAGTTTGGTATATGGTCTGCATCACTCAACAACTGATCTCCATATATCAAGCTCAATTTTTGCATGCGACACTAGTGTCTGTTTGATCCTTGTGACCAAACCTCAAGCCATTACTTTGTGCCCCATTTAACAAAATGGAGAGCCCATTGATTTTACGTCCCGAGGGCTCCGGCTTGACATCCTTCAAAGCCTCTCTCGCTCCTCTCTCAAGCTTTTGAGATTGGCTCAGATTCTAGAAGCCTCTCTGACGCCTCTTCTAGGGCTGAGGGAAAATGAGAGCATCATACCTTGAACTCTCTCTCGCGTTCTCTGCCTAGGGTTGGCTTAGGGCTTATGGTTTATGTATCGACCTCCGGGTCTTCTTGTACTTGTAATACCACTTGAAGATAGCTTGTAGCATTTGTAGCTTATGATATCACTTGTAACTTGTAAATCTGACCTCCGGGTCCTTATCAATGAAAAACTCTATTATTCCCTTGCTGTGTTGTTTCTTCTGACTTATGTGATCTGTAGCTTTACTCTTGACTTGCTTGTTTACTTCGCAGCTTTTAATCGACTTATAAAGTAATCTTCCAACCTGATCAGTTCCCCTTAACTGATATGTCTTGATCGATATGTTCCTTTGTCCGAACTTCAGATCGGCTACTCTTATCTGCCTTTGCATTACATCAAAAGCTTCTGCGCTTTCCTTATCCTAACTTCAGATCGCCTCCTTGTTCATAAATCGATTGATCGGTTGAGATTCCTAACTCAACTGATTCCACTTAACTTGGTTAGTCTTTTAACCAACTGGTTACAAGATCAGTCCTTCAACCATATCTGGTGCATTTTCTCCAAGATCCAGAAGCCCTAGCTCGTTGCATAACTCTCTGAATCTGATCTCAGCTAAGCGGCTTAGTTAAGATATCGACCACTTTTAACGTCGGTGGATCTTTTTCCATCCCGATATTCTTCTTTTCAACGTGATCTCGATAAAATGGTGTCTCGACATCCACATGCTTGCATCTTGTATGTAGAACACGATTTCTCGAGTGATTGCAATAACACTATTATTTATCCACGGAAATATAGGGTACGTTCTTAGCTACGATGTTGTAATCCCTCAACTGCCGACTTAGCCAGAAAAGCGGTTGGGGAACAACATAAAATCTTTCACTTCTCGCAGCCATATATTCGCTTCAAGTAGAGATGTCGCAATCGATGTCTCCTTCTTCGAAACCAAGAGATCAAAAGTTTATTTCCCAAAACCGACATGAACCCGAGGTTGACTTCTGATTCTCGCAACCTCCGTAATCAATCGTAATACCCACTAAGTTCTAGATTGTCATCGATGGGTAAAATAAACCAAGGTTTACAAAATTCCCTCAGATACTTGAGAATCCGCTTAGTCGCTTTAGGTGGCTTTGCATTGATTTGCTTGAAATCAAAAACGGCGCATACACCTCATCGCAAAAAGTAATGTCCGGTCTGTTTGCGGTCGGTATAGTAGCGATCCAATCAGAGCTCTATATTCTTTCTGATTAACTTTCTGACCATCTTCATCTGGATCCATCTTGAACCCGGTCATCATGGGAATTCTGGCTTCCTTGCAATGTTGAACTCCAAACTTTGCCAAGAGATTCCTTTTCTGTGCCGCTTTGGCAGATTTGAATATCCCTTCAGACTCTTTTCTGCTTGACTTGTAAACCCAGAAGGTAATTCATCTGACCCATCATGGACATCTCGAACTTCTCTTGCATCAATTTGCTGAACATCTCACATAGCTTCTTGTTGGGAGATCCGAAGATGATGTCGTCCACGTAAATCTGAACCATCAGAATATCTTCTCCATCTTCTATTCTGAATAAGGTTCTATCCATTATTCCTTTAGTGAACCCGCTGTCTATCAAGAACTGAGAGAGTGTATCATACCAAGCTTGAGGAGCTTGTTTCAAGCCGTAAAGAGCTTTCCTTAAACGGTACACTTGGTTGCCTTTTTCAAAGCCTGGAGGTTGTTCGACATAAACTTCCTCTGCTAGTACCCCATTTAAGAATGCACTCTTTACATCCATCTCGATACCGCAAACCCCCTCTCAGGGCAAAAGATATGCGTAAATGCAACCAAATGGCTTCTTGGCGGCGCGATCGTGCAAAGGTCTCATCATAATCAATTCCTTCGCTTGTGAATACCCCTTAGCAACAAGTCTTGCCTTATTCCCTCGGTTATGATATTTTTCTCATCTCTTTGTTCTTGAATACCCACTTCGTGCCAATTACGTCTTGATGAGTTGGTCTGGCCCACCAATTTCCAAACTTGATTCCTCTCAAATTGTTTTGAACTCCTCCTCCTCGCATGGCTAGAATCCACCTTGCGTCTTGTAGAGCTTCCTCATCAGTAGTTGGTTCCTTCAAAGACGGATAACAACAAAGATATGGCACTTTCACCAATCCGATGTCTAGTTTTGACTCTATCGATGGGTCTCCGATAATCGATCGGTTGGATGACCGGGTAATCCAGTCCTTCGCTACGATGTCGCTTTGGAGAACATCATCCATATCCGATAGTAGTTCATTACTAGTGATTGGGAGTGGTCTTGAATTATGATCCACTTGATAAGAACATGTCTCGGTGATGTTGGACTCATCATGTGTTGATGTCCGCTCATAGGAACTTCAGAGTTCCCCCGAACCGAGATGGTTCGGGCTTGATCTTTATCTCAATTGTAATGTTTTCTTCAATCGACAGTTGTGTGTACCTTTGGTCCGATTGACTGTTGAATCGCCAAGATCAAGTTCTGGGATGTACACTATTATGTGTTCGAGTTCTTTCTCCTTGATGCTTAGCCGATCCATTTTACTCAAGTGTCGTAATCTGTTGATCCGATGCGGCTTGTTCGAGGCGACTTTCTCTTGTTCGAAGATGTCTCATCAAATACCACATGGGGTGTTTCTTCCACAACTAGGGTTCGCTTTTGTTGTAAACTCTCGAAAAGCTTTGGCCGGATGAGGAATATCCTAAGAATATCCTCTCATCGACTTGGCCTCAAAAGTCTTCAACCCGACTTTTTTTTCCATTGTTGTGTATGAAACACTTGCACCCAAAAAAAATGGAAGTATGAAACACGAGGTTTTCTCGCCCTTCCACAGTTCATAAGGTGTTTTGAAGTGAGTCTTAGTCGAGAAACATCTGCTACGAGTATGGCATGCAAATTGATTATACGCCCGAAAACGGCTTGGTGTTGCATGTTTAGCTAACATAGTCTGAAAGCGGCTTCCTTGAGAGTTCTGTTTCTCCGCTTCGCTACTCCATTTTGTTGTGGTGTTCTTGCGGTGACGTCTCATCTTTGATACCAAACTCGGTGGAAAAAATCAACAAAAGGAATTCAGAACTCAGACCTTAAACTGATCCGATTTTTACTATCTTGACACCGTTCTCGTTTTGTAGCTTCTTGAGCAAATGGGTATCTTTGTCGTAGTCTCGTTCTTCTTGTATAAGAATACAACCCAAGTAAACTTGGAATAATCATCCACGATTACTAGAGTATATTTGCGTCCATCGAGATCGACCGGTGTAATGGGGTCCGAATAGATCCATATGGAGCGATTCGCGAGATTTATTGGATGCCGGTCCGTATTCCCTTGAATGAGGCTTTAACTTGTTTTCCTTCCGACATGCGGCACATGTCCGATCTTTTGGAGAATATCTCATTCGAAGTCCCTCAACCAAAGACATCCTAGCTATCTTGTTAAGAGTTTTGAAGTTCGGATGGCTCATTCTTTTTGCCGCGAGCCAACTCGCTACTTTTGGAGCTCTTAACAATTAAGCATGTATTCTTTGGGCAACTGTTCCAATCTGCTGTGTAGATTGTGACTTTCCTTGAACCAGATAGCAAGGTTTGTTGAGTGGCTCGATTCTTTATCGTACACTTGTCGCTCGAGAACTCAACGCTGAATCCGTTGTCGCAGAATTGTGATACTGATAGTAGATTGTGCTTTAACCCTTCAACATACGAGACTCCAGTTACTTGTAAATCATCATTCTCTAAGGTTCTGAATCCTTTGGTAAAACCAAAGTTATCATCACCGAAGAGTACACGTGGGCCTTCTTGTTCTTTGTAAGAGCTAAGGAGATGTTTGCTTCCAGTCATGTGCCTTGAGCATCCACTATCGATGTACCAGATAGTTGCTTGTACACCTCCTTTGTTGACCAGTCCCACGCGAACCTGCAATCAAATCAGGCTTTAGGTACCCTTTTGAATTGGGTCCTGGGGAGTTATTGGTGGATTTAGGGATCCACACAAACAGAGCACTTCTATGAAAATCAGATAGATTAGAAGGTCTGATTTGTCTCCCATACATATCAACATAATCATACGTCTCTTTATATGCTTTCTGATTAGTATGATTATTCGTGTGAGCCTTGGATGACTTAGAAGACTTGGGATTTTTCTTTATATTTTGTCTTCTTTTAATCCAGTGTGGCTCAGGTGCAGTAGCCCTAGATCTCTGGTTATAAGGGTAGGTACGACTGCTACCATCAAAAGATTCATATCTTTTTGGCATAGGTGGTCTTTGATGTTTACCTATAGCTTGCTTATTAGGCAGCTGACCTTGATTGGGTCTCAGATTAGATTTCCTTCTTACAGGTTGTCTCTTCTGATACCTAATTTGCTGATCAGGTTGAGGTTTCTTCAGAAGAACTGGGTTCTTCTGTTGATTCCTCGACTGATGCTTTATCAGTTGGGGGTCCATTTTTGTTCCCTTTCTGATTAGGCACCTGCCTTACTTGCTCAGCAGGTCTTTTTCCCTTATCAGATACAAGTTTAGCTTTTAGTGTATCTTTGTCAGAGACTCGTTTGATTACACCCTTCTAAAGTGAATCAAACGGGGCTTTTGTGGATGTAGAAGGGTTCTCATACCCAATTCCCTTCTTGTTAGTCGGCGTTCGAAAATAGGTGTTCATATCTTGAACGGTTTTTGATGACCTCGTGAAAACCTCTATTTTCTTGCGCAAACTATCCTTAGTAGATTTTAGACTCTCATGTAGTCGGAATAGCTCATCAAATTTAGCTTGAAGGATTTTGAAATCTTCAGCTTGTTGTTTGTTGATTGCTAGCTGATCTTTGATCTGCTTCTCCTGATCAGAAGATTTATCTTTCAGAACGTTAAGTTCCTCAGTTACCTTCTGAGCAGTTTCAGCGGATTTCAGTTTATTAGCTTTACTGACAGTGTTCTCTTTAACAAGCTGATTATTTCTGATCCTTAGCTTGTCATTTTCAGCTTCCACTATTGTATAAGTGTCTACTGCATCAGAGAGATCATTAAGCAATTGCTTAGAGTAGAGCTGCAAGTCAATCTCTCCAGCAGGTGTGCTAATGATAGCAGGTGTGGAAATTGAAAAAGCAGAAGGTTTGGAGGTTACCTCAGATTGGTTCTCCTTGGCCATCAGGCAGACTTCATCGTCATCTGAAGAGAATATCAGATCTTCATGCTCGTGGAAGTCAACAGCACTGCTTATTAGACAGAAGTCTTCTACAGATGAGTAGCCAGAGTCCTCAGAAGGCAGATAGGAATCATCAATTCCAGATGTGTCAGCGACCAGGGCTTTCCTATCTCTGAGGTGTTGTTCTCTTCTGTTCCGTTTCTCTTCTCTTTCTCTGGGAGTATGGTCAGGGCAGTCGGTGCTATAGTGACGTGGTTTCTCGCAGTTGAAGCACGATCCTCGATCTACGGAACTTCCTCTGCCAGGTGAGTCACTCCGTCTGTAGGATCTATCAGGTGACTTCCCTTTCTGATGGTAATCTGAACTCCTTCTGTCAGATCTGTTACCTCTTCTCTCATCTGTCAGATCATCTCTTTTCTTTTCTTCTCTGTGATCTCTTCGATCATCAGATCTAGTTCTTTCTAGTGATCTGTCAGTTGGCCTCCTGTTTCTTCTTTTGTCTTGATAGTCACTGTAGAATCTCCGATACTTACCAAGCTGAGTATTTGTTCTTTCAAGTTTCCTAGTAAGCAGAGCGATCTATTCTGCTTGACTCATTATGTTTCCAACAGGTTCTCGTCTTCATCTGCTTGTCCTCTTTCTATTAAATCGAACTCGTGAGCTTTAAGGCTTAGGAACAAGCTACTCGGCTTCATCTTTGAAATGTCTTGTGTTGGTCCCGGTGCAAACGAGTCTTACACGTGTATGGGGGGGGAATACACGTGTTCAGTGTTTTTAAAACTTTTCTTTTACTGAGGTCATCTTGGGTCAGGTTGTCCTGATGATTTGGTCCTGAGAAGCACAAATCACTCTGAGTCAAAGTCTACTGAGACAGTGATCCTGAGCTGCTTTCAGAAACCTCAGATAATCCCAACTGAGTCCTGAGTTTTCAGAGATCCTGAGTTGCATGGATCAGATAACTAACTTACTGAACCCTCAGAAGAGTAAGTTCAGTTTGGTAACTATCTGTTCTAGCTACTCAGATGTGCGGAATGGTTGGCCCTTTAGTTTATACTCGTTTTAAGCTTTGCTGAAAACCTTCCTTTGAATGGAATGGTGATTAGGCTGTGATTATATTATATGCAACATCCAGTGGATTGATTCCAGCTGAAATGTCAGTGAAAATATGCTTTCAGATTTAAGTCAATGCAACAGTTAAGCACAGATAAAGAAAGCAATAAACAACACAACAATTTATAGTGGTTCAGAGACTCAAGCTCCTACGTCCACTCTCTCTGATCCTCAGATAAATTCACTAATCACTTCCTTGAGCTTTCTGACTACCTCGCGTAGTTTACTTACTCAACTCGGCCCTGAGCTTTCTGACTACTCCACGTAGTTTACTTACTCAACCCGACCTTGAGATTTCTGACTACCTCCGTAGTTTACTTACTCAAACACAAACAAGCTTTCAGACTACCTCTGTAGCTTACTAACTTCACCTCTAGAGCTTTCTGACTACTCCGCGTAGTTTACTAACTCTATACAACTCTTCTCACCAACAATCACACTCAAACTACCTTCTAAAGGGTTTGGGGTTTCTTGGTTGGTTTCCAACTAGGATGAGATATCCTTTACAATAAAGTACAATGCAAAGGCTAGGATATCTCGACTAAGCTTTGGATATATCTTATCAAGCTAGGCTTAGTTTAATGAGCTCTCTTCGATTTAAAAGCACTTGGGAAATTCTAAGTTTTTCAGGTGCTTTAACTTTGCGATAATAAGTTTGAGCTCTTGAGTTGCTTACAAATTTCCCGTAACCTTACAATGAAGAAGGTCACAAGTATTTATAGGCATACACCAAGGTCACTCTTAAAAAACTATCCGTTGGAGGAGATAGCTTCGTGAGTTTCCTCTTATGGTGTGTGAGGAACGGCTATATTTAGGGTTTGAAACTCCCTAACACGTTTTAGGCAATAAATTTTTTCATGTAGCCGGTCTTCACTTTTTGCGATCTGGAACTTTGTACTTGACATCTTTTTTTCAATGACTTTATCATTTGTCGATTGCCAGATGGTACAGTGTTGTCTTCCTCTTTTTGACTTTTGTCTCCAATTAAAGGTAGACACCTTCAACGGCTCTTTTGGTTACAAACTCTGAGTTGATATAACCTTAACAACACTCTGACTTAGTTCCTTTTGTCTGCATTTGAATGTCTTGGCAAATATCTATTTTTCTAAGGAATCGTGATCTTCTCAGTATTGCATCCCAGGATAGATATGTTCGATTGCCTCGGAACATTGAGGTTTATCTTGAGCATTGACACATTCTTGAGTCTTGATAATTCTTGTGCCTTCAGTATTCTTGATCTTGATTCTTGGTCTTACATCTTCTGCGTCTTGAGTCTTGAGTCTTGGTCTTCGAGTCTTCAACGTCTTACGAGTCTTGGCGTCTTACGAGTCTTCCACGGATATCTTGGTGATATATTGAGTCTTCATCTTTGAGTCTTGATTCCTCGATTTCATCTTGAGTCTTGATATCTCGATTTCTGCTTTGAGTCTTGATTCTCGGTTTCTGCTTTGAGTCTTGAAAACTTTAGTTTCATCTTTGAAACTTTCGGTTTCTTTAGAAACATCTTGAGTTCTTGAGAATCTTGAGATCCTAACACGATCTATATCTGGCGACTATACATTTTGCGAGATATCATCCAGAATCTCTAAAAAGCCCGAATCGACTCAACTATCAAGATTATCCTGAACATGTCATACTCAGGGGTTTTGGGATCTAATCAAAATCATATATCTTTATTAAATTCATCTCCCAAGATCTCGGCAATCCTTGATTACCGTGACTTTCATGTCCCATTTCTTGGTGAGAGATCTTAAGATCTTGTAGTTGATATCTTTGTCTGACATCTCTCTTCCAAGTTCTCGTAGTTTATTCACTGACATGGTGATCCTCCCATCGAGCTCGTTGATGGTCTCGTTGGGCAACATCTTTAGCTTTTCGAACTTCACTAGTTCAGCTTGTAGTCGGCTGTCTTTGATCTGATCATTTCCTTCACATATCTCAGCAAGAGTATCCCACATTGCTTTCGCTGTTTGAGATACTTTATCTTCTCCTTTGTGACTTTATCCATCGTCTTCATGATTATATGTCTGGCGATTGTATCTAGAGTATACAGCTTTCTTTCTTCTGCATCCATCAGGGTTGGGCTTTTTCGTAAAAGACTTCCCGGTGCAAAGTCTGGATCTCCTCCAACTGCTGGGTTGTCGTGATATATAATGATGGGTCCTCGTTCAATGACTTCCATCATTCTGCCGCTTATCGATCCAAGATGGTTGCACATATATATAGCCCAATCTGCATACTCATCAATTGAAAACTTAGGCAAATCATGGTACATGCCAGAGGTATTATTCATGCTGAGTGATTTTGAAAACGAATGAGTTTTGAAAAACATTTTTTCAAGATCTGTTCAAATGACCACAAAGATTCTTCCTCAAGAATCGATGATACTCAAAGCCCGATTAGTCCAGAGAACCACCGCTTCCGATACCACTTGTAGGTCCCGAACGGGTTTTGTGAGGGTGGAAGTCTAGAGGGAAGGGGTGAATAGACTTCCAAAACTTTTTGTCTTGGATCAGGTGTGAACTGCAGATTACCCAATCAGAGTGCTAGTGTATCAGTTTAGACTGATGTTCAATCTTACTGAGTGCCTAAGGGTAGATCAGCTTGATATCTGTCAGTTTAACTAAATGGTGCGGAAGCTTGTTTTAACCCGTGTGAAAAACCAATTTTATCAATTCAGATTCTTAAGTCAGTTTTCAACCAGTTAACTAAGGTGTTAAACCGACGATCGATTGCTGGTGTAGATCGAGCTTAACTTAGAATATGTATGCTTGTTTTTAAACTTCGGTTGTGAATAGTGTAAAGCAATAAGAAAGCAAGTAAATGCACACAAGACTTTTTATAGTGGTTCGAGATTTAAACCCGTCTTACGTCCACTCTTCCCTTAACACAGGGAACCTTAACCGAGCTTAACTCATGGGACTTATACCCCTCACGGGATGGCGAGATGTTTCTTGAGTTCTCACTCTACAAACTTAACTCAAGGGACTTATATCCTTCAAAGGATGGCGAGATGTTTATTGAGTTCACACTCTACAAATGTTTATCGAGTTCACACTCAACCCAAACTAGAAATCGTAAAAACTAGAATCCCTAGTCCCGAAATCTTCCGAACAAACTTAACCTAACTTGCGTTTGGGTAAAGAATGTTTGAGGGTTCCAACCGAAATCTATCCCGGTGTTTTAGGTAGCCAAAATGCTAGTGGATAGGATTTCTTGCTAAGAACTAATGGGATGAACACTCTAAGAATAATCTTCAAATATAGTGTTCTTTGAGCGGAAATTTTGCTGTAGCTTTTGCTTCTTTTGAGGTGTCTCCGTGTTCGTTCTTTGCTAGTTGTCTCTCTTGTCTTCAATTGACAAGCAATCCCATTTTATAGACCTTGAAATCAAAGAGCCGTTGGAGGGCAATTTGAATTTCGGGCTATATTAGGTAGGTTGTAGGATATGATTGTGATGTGCTCCGATTATCGGCGTGGCCGTAAGCATCATTAGCGCCATTTTTGTCCGCAGCGTCGTATCCCGCATTGTCGGCTCTTTTTTGCACACGTCGCTTTCTCCTTGGCCCATGAGACGGCACTTCAGAAATTTGTCCGTTAGACGATTGATATTCCTTTTGTAGAAGATTTGTCTTGTCTGGTGTATCTTTTAGATTGTTACCAGGTGTGAGCTGACTTGATCAGTTAACTGATCAGTCTACCTTGTTGAGTCTTCAGATGCACATTGTCTTAGCTCAATATGCAGACTCTGCTGATATAGGTCTTCAGGTCTTTTGATCTTCAGGTGTCTCTGAGCCTCAGTGTATTCAGTCATACTGAGTCTTCAGGTTTGTTACTGAGTCTTCAGGTTTATCTGAGTAATCGGGTTCATCTGAGTCTTCAGTGTCTATCTGAGTCTTCAGGTTCATCTGAGTCTTCAGGTTCATCTGAGTCTTCAGTGTCTTCTTGTCTTCACCTGATCTTCTGACTTCTTGTCTTCTGATTTGTGCTTAGTCTTCTCATCATCCGACCTTATCTGGGTCATCTGATACTTCGACCTGACCTATACATATTGAGTTCCCCCTCAATATGTAACCTATCTTTTACATCAGTTATCTATACATTTCAGTTGGTCATCTTAATCTGATTCTAAGTCATCAGTCAGCTAACAGGTCTGACTGGTCCTATTACAACCTGTTTTGGAACTTCCATCAAAACTAAATTACAGATTTCCCAACAAGTCTCATCATAGTCAATGCCTTCGCGTTGACTATAACCTTTTGCTACCAACCTATCCTTGTAGGTTTGTACCTTGCCGTTTGCATCTGTCTTACGTTTGTGGACCCATTTGCAACCTATGTGTTTAACCCCTTTTGGCAATTCAACCAAGTCCCAAACTTGATTTGTGTACATCGAGTCCATCTTGAATTTCATGGCTTCATGTCACTTCTCTAAGTCAACATCTAATGTTGCCTAAGTGTAAGTTCTGGGATCGTCTTTATTCGGGATCTCCACATCTTCATTTTCCTCTATGAGGAAACCATAATATCTAGTGGGCGGATTACGAATCCTAGTAGACTTAGAAAGCTGTGGTTGTGCAGGCTGTACATTCTGATCGTGAAAATTTTATGGTGCATCGATTTCATCAATGTCCGGAGAGTCCTCAAGAGGAACACTTTCCGATGCCTCTTAAGCGGGAGTTTGAACTATGTTGTTCTTATTCAGCCCACTTGGAGCTTGTTGCGAAGGCAATGTAACTCCAATTACGCTTCCACTGGCTGAAAGAGGATCACTAAGTGATAAACTTCCACCATAAGAGTTGTTGAATGCTCCCACTGATTCCTTGTCATGTTTCTTTGACAAGATATCAGTCTCTTGGTTATCCTGTGGTTCTTGAATTTCTTCAAGTTCTATAATCTTACAGCCTTGTTCCTTAAAGACATAGTCTTCTTCGAGGAACCTGGCCTACCTAGAAATAATCACTGTTTGTTTCTCAGGTAGATAGAAATAATATCCTCTCGTTTCCTTAGGATATCCCACAAGGTAACCCTTTTCATCTTTGGATTCCAACTTATTAGTGAGCATCTTTTTCACAATTGCAGAGCAACCCCACGTTTTGATATGTGAAAAAGTTAGCTTCTTGCCACACCATAGCTCATATGGTGTACGCTCAACCGATTTGGATGGAATCCTATTTAGAATGTAAATTGAGGTTTGTAATGCGTATCCCCATAAGAATGTCAGAAGAGAGGAAAAACTCATCATGGACCTCACCATGTCCAACAAGGTTCGGTTTCTCCTCTCGGACACTCCGTTCATTTGCAGTGTTCCGGGAGGAGTCCATTGTGATTGGATTCCATGTAACTTTAAATAATCTATGAATTCATGGCTAAGGTATTCACCTCCTCGATCCGATCGAAGAGTCTTAATACTCTTACCAAGTTGCTTTTCTAATTTAGCTTTGTACTCCTTGAATTTCTCAAAAGATTCGGATTAGTTCTTCATAAGATACACATACCCATATCTTGAGAAATCGTCAGCAAAAGTGATGAAGTAGGCAAAGTGACCCCTACCTAGAGTAGGCAATGGTCCATAGACATCACTGTGGATCAACTCTAGAACTTCTTTGGCACGAACCCCTTTCCCAGAAAATGGTTTGTTGGTCATTTTGCCCTTGAGACAAGATTCACAATTTCCATAAGACTCAAATTCGAATGGGGTTAAGTAGTCTAACTTCCTTAACCTTGCTATCCTATTCTCATTTGCATGACCAAGCCTACAATGCCACAAGTAAGTTGGGTTTTCATGATTACTAAGTTTGAGTCGTTCGTTTTGTATATTAAGAATATTATGTCCACAATGCAACAGGTATAAACTATTCGATAAAGGAGCATTTTCATAAACATCACCATTAAGCGTAAAATAACAATTATTGTTTGCAAAATGGAAGGAAACCCCTTCAATGTCTAACATAGGAATAGAAATAATGTTGCGAGTAATAGACGGAATGAAATATCAATTATTCAGTTTGTTGGTCCCGGTGCTAACGAGTCTCACACGTGTATGGGGGGGGAATACACGTGTTCAGTGATTTTTAAAACTTTTCTTTCATTGAGGTTAGATGGGTCAGGTTATCCTGATGATTTTGCCCTGAGAAGCACAGATTGCCCTGAGTCAAAGTCTACTGAGACAAAGATCCTGGGCTACTTTCAGAAGCTTCAGATTAGCCCAACTAAGCCTGAGTTTATCAGAGATCCTGAGGCACTTGGATCAGATAATTATCTTACTGAACCCTCAGTAGAGTTAGTTCAGTTTGGTAACTATCTGTTCTAGCTACTCAAGTGTGCGGAATGGTTGGCCCTATGTTTATACTCGTTTTAGCTTTGCTGAAAATCTTCCCTTCAATAAAACAATGATTAAGGTTGTGATCAGTTTAATGCAAGTTCAGTGGATTGGTTCCAACTGAATATCAGTGAATTATGCTTTCAGTGAAAACATGCAACAGATAGTAATTTTTAGCCATTGAGAACTCATCTGAAAGAGGTGCGAACTGATTTGAGAAGACATCATGCATCATCTATGTCATCTTGGTCATGAGCATAGAGCCAATTTCCTCAACAGCTGTCTTGATCATCAGATCATTCTTCTCAACCAACTTGGCTTCAAGATAGGCAGTTCTTTCCTGATACATCTGCTTCATCTCTGCATTGAGCTCAGTTTTGACTACATCAATCTTTCCTTCCAGAGTAGTCATTTTATCTGCAAGAGTTGTTTGTAGTTGCAGCATGTCTGAAGATGAACTCAGATTTTCCAGCTTTTGAGATTGGCTTGCCAAGGTTTCTTCTATTTGAGTCACTTTTTCAACTATTGGCACCACCTTCTCCAATTTATCCAGGATAGGACTGAAATCAATTTCTGGAGTTTGTACAACTTTTTCCAACTTAGCTGGGTGCTCCAACTGAGCCTCAGTCTGCATATCATACATAACCGATTTAAAGATAGGAACTTCAGTAGCTTTGGCTTAATGTATAATAGTGCCGAAAGATACCTGAAGAGTGCTAACTTCAGTCTGAGGATGTGTGATATCAGTATGTGCAGCATCAGTGTCCTTCTCCATCTAAGATTGCTTTTCAGCATCATCTTGTTTGTCACCCTCTTTATCTTGATCCTCATCTCCTTCTGGATCAACATCAGTTTCCTTTTCTCAGCCACCTTTCTCTTTACTAGCTCATCAAAGTCAGCAATTTTCATTCTGAACTTGGTCTTCCTGAACCCAGAGAAATCTGTCAGAACAGTAGTCTCAGCATTCAACCAATCTTCTCCTCTGAAGGAGGCTATATTCAGCATCTCCGGAAGAGTCTGATTCAGGATGTAGACCGTGGTTCTGAGTTGGAAGAAAAGATCCTGAAGGTCAGGATATGCGCTCAGCTCAGGGTACCTATCAAGAATGAATCGTTCCCCCTTGTTGCGCCACTCAGTTTCTTCGGACTCTCCCTTCCTCAATTTTGGGCTTTCAGGAGCAGTTGGCTCGGATTGTACAAGTTCTAGTGCTGATGGATCGAGAAATGGTTCATCCAGGAGCGCATCCAAATTCAGCAATTCCTGAGGTTCAGACTGATCTGAAGTCTGAACAGGTCTCTCTTCAGTAGGAATCTGAGGTCCCTTGAAGATTTCCTGAGAAATTTTATCTGAGCTCATAGAAGTCTCGAGTACCTCAGAGAAAACCTGTTCCTCAGTTTCTTGCTCTTGTACATTTGTCACAACCTGAGCAAGAACCTGAAGTGGAGATTTCAGCCCTTGCTGGCCTTCAGGTTGAGTTTCTTCAGTGTCACTGACCTCCTCCTCAGTAATAGATTGAAGCTTTCTGCGCTTTTGAGGAGCCAGTGCTTTCTTTTTCAGATTCTCTCCTTTCTCTCTTTTAACTTGCATCAGGGCTTCCCCCCTGGCTTGTTTGGCTTCAACAGCTTCTTCTTCAGCAGTCTCCTCCTGAGACTCAGAGCTTTTCTCTTTCTTTCCTTTCAAAGTCTTCTTTGTTGGTGGTTTGAACATGATTTTTGACTTTGGAAAGGATGTGGAATTGGCAAAGATGTCCTCCTCTTCTATGCACATTTCCAAGATAAATGCAATCTTGGATGCATGTAGAATCTTTCCTTTGACAACTACAGAGCCATTTACCTTCTGAATTTGTTTGGCTTGATCACTCACCACCTTGATTAAATAGTGTAACCAGTTGAATGTCGTGGTAGGTGAATCTTCAATCGCCGCCATTAGCCTTAACTTAGGCGTGCTTATCTGTTCAAAGCTTCCAGATCTACTCATGATGCATTTGCTTACAATGTCCAACAATACTCGATATTTATGCTTCAAATGCCTCTTATTCAGAGTAGCTTCAAACTTTACTGGATGCTCTATAATTTTATCCAGATATTCCTGCTCCCTACCCATCATGTATACCGTAGGGTCTTCACCTCTATCGCTTAACTCATATATGGCATTAAGATTCTTAGGAATAATATATAATTCCCTAACAAAATCCACATATTTTGAACTATGCTCCAAATGCGAGACTGTAATCTGAGATTATATACAATTCTCATCATCTAACTTCAAATTAGAGATAAACTCAATTACCTCTTTCACATATTCGGCCTCTGGTTGATTCGCGACCAGGCAAGTAAGCTTTGCCAAATGAATCATATGCAACGCCTCCTCTTCGTGAGTTGCATTGGATGAGCTTTCGAGAGAGACGACATATTTGTACCAAGGATTATTGGAAATGGCGAGCTTGTCGTATACAGAAAATGTCATTTTTGGAGAAATTTTGGTGAAGGGTTTTGAGATAGATGAAAATTTCAGGGCAATCGAGTGTTTTTGAAGCAGAGTGTTTGAAGATGAAGGCTTTTTTGGAATCGGGCTTTGAAGGAAATTCTTCAATAGATATAGAATTTTGATTTATTGAAAATCGCATAGATGAAGAAATCGACGGTTGAGATTAAAAATCAACTAAATCGGGTATATGAAAGGACGATTTCGCAAATATTAAGCCGTCAATTTATCCCTATTGGTGATTAATGAACAGTGCATTTAATTAATGTTCCTGCAGACCATTGACTTTCCTCGTGTATTTCAAAGGTCCCGCCCAATTTATTTCTTCAGGTGTTTTGTCATTTATTGCCAATGATTACTGAGATTCAGTTAGACAATAAATGTGTTGCATGATTCAATACTTCTTCAGACTAATTTCCTCCATCAGTCTTACTAAGTTTTGACCTTGATAAAATGTCAAGATAATCTCGAAAATCGATCTTGATAAAAAGTCGATATAATCTTCGAGTATTGATCTTCAAGATAACCGAGTTTCCCAAGACTTCGGTTATTCAAGATTTCAATTTTTATCCTGAGTTTTTCAGTAAAAACCTGAGAAAACTTCATGCATCTGAAAACTTCAATTTTTCAGATTTGCTTTATTCACCTGGATCCAACATACCTAATTCAACCGATAGTTCACGAAATCTTGATTCAAACCAAAGGTTTAGTCAAGATATCGGCTCTCTGCTTATCGAAGATGAATTTTCTCCATTCTCGATGTCTTTCTTCTCAACATGATCTCGATGAAGTGATGTCCGATATCAACATGCTTACATCCGGTGTGCAATCTGAGATTTTGTGTAATAGCAATTGCACTATTATTATCACAAAATATAGGTACTTCATTGGCTATAATCTTATAATCCCTCAATTGTTGTCCGAGCGAAAGAATGCATGCTGCAACTTCTCCTTCACAGCCCATGTATTCAAATTTTCAGATATTGGTTGCTATGAGGTTTGTTTCTTTGAAAACCATGATATCGGTTTACTTCCAAGAAATTGACAAGTTCTGTGGTAGACTTCTGTCAATTTACATCCTCCATAATCGACATCTCAATAACCAAGTTAATTCAAGGTTATCATCGCTTAGATACCATAATCCTCTATTCACGATGCCTTTTTAAGATATTTGAGAATCTTTTTGGCGGCCTCCATGTGACTAACCTTAGGATTAGCTTGGTATCTTGCACATATTCCAACAAAGAAATGTTATATCGCCTACTTGTCAGTGAGATATAGCAATGATCCAATGATCCTCTATAATCAAAGTGAGATTCTTGATTTGCCTTCAGGATCAGGATCAATCTTGTAGTTAGTTTTCATAGGAATTCTAACTGCATTGCAATTCTGTACACCATAGTTTGCAATCAGATCTCTGGTGTATTTTGCTTGATTGATGAAAATTCCTTCCTTAGTTTGTTTCACCTGAAGTCCAAGAAAGAAATTCATCTCCCCCATCATTGACATCTCAAACTTTCCTTTCATCAGGGTAGAAAACTTTTCACACAGCTGATGATTTGGAGATCCAAATATGATGTCATCTACACAAATCTGAACAAGTAAGATGTTTTTTCCATCTTCTATCCTGAACAGAGTCCTATCAACAGTTCCTTTGATAAAACCATGGTTAGTAAGAAACTGAGAAAGGGTATCATACCATGCTCGGGGTGCTTGCTTAAGACCATACAAGGCTTTCCTGAGCCTGTAAACTTGGTCATTCTGTTTGAAACCAAGATGTTGTTCCATTCAGAAATGCACTTTTCACATCCATCTGATAGACTGTGAATTTCATGTGGGAAGCATATGCAAGAAACAATCTGATTGCTTCTAGTCTTGCAACAGGTGCAAAGGTTTCATCATAATCCAAGTCTTCTTCTTGGGAATAACCTTGTTCAACTAGCCTTGCCTTGTTTCTCACAATGTTGTTGTTTTCATCTCTCTTATTCTTGAACACTCACTTAGTTCCAATCACATTGTGCCTCTTAGGTCTATCCACTAGCTCCCAAACTTCATTCCTTGAGAACTGATTCAGCTCTTCTTGCATAGCAGTAATACAAAATGAATCTTATAGAGCTTCTTCAATCTCAGTAGGTTCTTTTTCAGATAGGAAGCAGCAGAACAAAGCACTTTCTCCATGGAACCTTCTTGTTTTGACACCATCTGATAGATCACCCACAATCTGACTTTTAGGATGACTATCCAACCATTTTCTCCTGGATGTTCCCCCTTAAGTAGTATCCTCAATATCAAAAATGTTAGGTTCAGGTAGTTCATTAAATTCAGGGAACAACAGAAAAGGAGAAAGAGAATCATCTTCCTCAGGGGAAATTCTATTCAGAACATTGTCAGAGACATTTGTTCCCCATTGGTTGATAGATTCAGAGTTTGCCTCAGCTGTGACCACATCTTCATCGGCATTACATACCTGAGTCTGAATTGGTGTATGTTTAGATTGGTCAGCTTCAGTGTGTTGGTTTTCCTTCAGTGGAGAATTTCCATCCTGAGTCTCACCATCCTGTGTTTTTCCATCCTGAACTTCTTTGTCTGAGTCTGATTCACTCCATTCATAGAAAGTGACTGACTTCTTCTTTTCAGGTTCAGAGGATGTTTTATCATTCTTTTTCAGGCTAAGTCTGGTGATTCTCTTGATCAGTTCTCCTGAGTCATGTTCCTGTTTCTTCTGAACACAAGTAGATTCATCAAAAATAACATGAGGTGTTTCTTCCACAATAAGAGTCCTACAGTTGTAAACTCTGGAGGCTTTACTGACTTCAGAATATCCTAAGAATATCCCTTCATCAGCTTTGCTATCAAAATTTTCAACTGATCTTTACCATTATTGTGTATGAAACACTTGCAACCAAACATACGAAAGAAAGAAACAAGAGGCTTCCTTTCATTCCACAGCTCATTCTGAGAGTAGCATGCAGTGTTGATAGCTTCAGCCCAAAATCTCATAGGAATATCCACTTCAACAATCATTGTCCTTGCAGCTTCTTTCAGGGTCATATTTCTTCTTTCAGCAACACCATTCTGTTGTGGGGTTCTTGCAGCTGATGTTTCATGAGCTATTCCATTTGCTGCACAATAATCAGATATGATATGATTGATAAACTCAGTTCCTTTATCTGATCTGATTTTGACCACACTCAGATTCTTTTCAGTACTGAGCATTTTCAGTAGTTCAGGCAGTTTTGTCTGAGTCTCTTTCTTACTGAGTAAGAATATGACCCATGTGTATCTAGAGTAGTCATCAACTACCACCAGTGTATTTTCTGCCATTAGTACTCACATGTGTTACTGGACCAAAGAGATCCATATGTAACAGTTGTAGTATTCTATCAGTAGAAACATCTACTTTGCTTTTGAAAGATGCTCTTATTTGTTTTCCTTTCTGACAAGGATCACATACATGATCTTTACTAAACACTTCATTGGGTAACCCCCTCACAAGTGTTAATCTTGCAAGTTTGTTCAGGGTTTTGAAGTTTAAGTGATTCATTCTTTTGTGCCACAACCAACTGGTATTAGTGGAATTTTTTGCAACCAAACATGCATCTTTAGGAGTTGAACTCCAATCAGCAAGATACACATTTCCTTTTCTAGTACCAGTCAGTAAAATTTTCTGTGAAGTATTGTCTTTTACATAACATAAGTTCTTTGAGAACTCAACACTGAATCCTTTGTCACAGAATTGACTGATAGAAAGCAAGTTATGCTTTAGACCAGACACATATGAAACACTATGGATATGAACAGAGTCAACTTCAAGAGTTCCATATCCTTCAGTTTGTCCTTTGGAATTGTCTCCAAATGTGATCTGATGGCCTTTTTGCTCAACATAGTCAGTGATTAATTGCTTATATCCTGTCATATGTCTTGAACATCCACTGTCCAGATACCATACAGCAGGAGCCAATTCATTTCCACTCATCAGTGCTATGTTGCTTTCATTCAGCTCAGTACCTTTTTCCTTCACCTGAAAAACAGATCAGTTCTTAGGTACTCATTTGGTGTAGGGTCCTACCAGGTTAGCTGTACCTTTTGGAACTCAAATCTGCCTGACAACTCTAATAACTTTAGAGTGGCTGATTTGTCTCCCATAAACATCTACATACACATTCACCACCCTAGGAGCCTTGGCAGTATCCTGTGCATGAGTGACAGCCTTAGCATGAACATGAGCCTTAGAGTTCTTCTTGTGTTCAGGCCTTTTGTTCAAGTGCCTTAGCTTTTGTGCAGCTGGTCTCTGTCTCTGCTGACTTGGGTTCAAGAAACCTTTACCCTTAGGCAAGTGGGGTTTAGGTTGCCTGTACTGAAATTGGGGCCTTTCAGTAATCTGAGAACTTGGTCTTTTCAGTTGAGAATATCTCTGCTGAGTGTTTCTCTTCTGAAAATTCCTCTGATGGTTCAGTGCAGATCTCTTTAGGTTAGTATTCTTAGCCTGAGGCTTTGAAGTACTGGCCTGAAGATTTTCTACTGAGTGTTCAGGTTTTCTAGCCTTTTCCTGAGGTCTGGGCTTTCTTCCCTGAACCTTCAGTTTTTCTGAAACCATAGGTCATTTACCCTTGTCTAAAACTCTGGGCAGTTCTTCAGTAAGAAGATTAGATGCCACTGGTTTAACAAAGACAGTCTTGGTGCTACTAGAAGCAGCATTCAGAAGATCTTGTGAGGTTCCCCCTGGAATGTATCCCAATCCAGCTTTTATAGTTGCAGGTCTTTGATAACTCTGAATTTCATCTATCACTTTAGATGCAGAATTCAATAGAGCTAACTTTCTCTGCGCACTATTCTCACATTTCTTTAGAGTTTCATGCTTCTCAAAGAGGTCATTGAATTCAGTTCTGATAATCTGAATCGCTTTAGTGAATTTCTCTAATTTTCCATTCAGGATCTCTATCACCTTCTCTTTTTCTAAGAGTTGTACTTTCAGAACATCCAGTTCATCAGTAGTTCCCATCAATTGAGAAGTGATCTCAGCATTTTTAGAGTCTTTCCACTTTAGATTCTCAGTAGTCAGTTTCTTGTTCTGCTCTTGAGTTTCAGTGAGTAGTTCTTGTAACATAAAATAGTCCTTCATAAGATTTTCAAATGAATCCATCAGGTCAAAGTTACTGTTTACAGTAGAACTTGAGAACTCATGTGCTTGAGTAGGAGCAACAACAGAGATAGAAAAACTTACCTACTCCACAGCCATAAGACAGATATCATCACTGTCACTATCTGAGAAAATCTCATCTGAGGAACTGGAACCTTCTTCAGAATGTTCTTCTTCCTCAGCAATCATAGCTTTCTTGCTGGAGATCTTCTTGTCTCTCTTGGCTTGTCTTTCCTTTCTTTCTTTAGCACTCAACTCAGGACAGTCATATTGAAAGTGACCTTTCTTCTGACAGTTGTAACATCTGTTGGTATCACCATCCTGATCACTTTCCTCCTTGGTTTTGGAGTTCTTCTTCTTGGATGAGGATCCTTCAGCTTTCTGGTCCTTCTTTTTCTCAGTGAATCTGTCCTCAGCTTCTAAGTTTCTCTTGTACCTGTGATTCCTGTAGTATTTCTTATATTTTCCATATCTGCTATTGAGTCTTTCAAACCTCCTTGCCATCAGTACTAGCTTATCCTCTTGCTCATCCTAATTTCTGGCAAGTGAGTTTTCAGACTCTCTAGCTTTACAGGGTTTCTCTTTGGCTTTAAAAGCCACATTCTTGCTAGATGAAGAATCATCTTTGCTGTCAGATTTCTTAGATTTCTTGTCAATCACAAACTTATAAGCTTTCAGTTCAGAGAAAACTTGTTGATATGGCATGGAATCAATATTTTTGGTGTTTTCAATCACCACAGCATGTATATCCCATTTATTAGATAATCCTCTAAAAAATTTTAGTGCCACTTCTCTCTGTGGGTATCTTTTCCCAAGAGCACTCAGATCATTCATGATGCTAGTGAATCTGACCTCAAGTTTGTCAATGGATTCACTATCTTCCATTTCAAAGCTATCAAACTTTCCAATAGCAACAGAAAGTTTGTTTTCCTTAATATGATATGTGCATTGACACATAACAGCAAGTGTGTCCCATATTTCTTTTGTAGTTTCAGAGTGAGAAATCATCCCCATAACACCATCATTAATAGTGTTATACAAAGTATCTTTAGCAATGTAGTCCAGATTGACTAACTTTCTCTCATCAGGAGTAAGTTGATCATCAGACTTTGGAAATTCATCTCTGGGGTCATTCCTCTCAGTATCAGTGATTCTGGAATTTTCAACAGTAAATTTGAATGGTCCTTCAAAAACCACTCTCCACATTCTTTCATGTTTTGAATACAGATGAGCCTGCATTCTCAATCTCCATAGGTCATAGCTCTCAACAGAGAACATAGGAAGTTTCTTAGAAGGCATGATGACTGAGCCTTGTAAGATATCAGCAAACAGATCTATTCAGTAGACCACCAAAGTCTTTCAGCAAAATAGACTATGGCTACCAAAGCAAGTGGTCAAAATGAACCACTACTCTGATACCACTTGTTGGTCCCGGTGCTAACGAGTCTCACACGTGTATAGGGGGGAATACACGTGTTCAGTGATTTTTAAAACTTTTCTTTCACTGAGGTCAGATGGGTCAGGTTTTCCTGATGATTTTGCCCTGAGAAGCACAGATTGCCCTGAGTCAAAGTCTACTGAGACAATGATCGTGAGCTGCTTTCAGAAGCTTCAGATTAGCCAACCTGAGCCTGAGTTTATCAGAGATCCTGAGGCGCTTGGGTCAGATAGTTATCTTACTGAACCCTCAGTAGAGTTAGTTCAATTTGGTAACTATATGTTCTAGCTACTCAAGTGTGCGGAATGGTTGGCCCTATGTTTATACTCGTTTTAGCTTTGCTGTAAATCTTCCCTTCAATAAAACAATGATTAAGGCTGTGATCAGTTTAATGCAAGTTCAGTGGATTGGTTCCAACTGAATATCAGTGAATTATGCTTTCAGTGAAAACATGCAACAGATAGTAATGCAGTACAGAAAGCAAAACAACACAGCAATTATAGTGGTTCAGAGACTCAAGCTCCTACTTCCACTCTCTCTGACCTTCAGAGAAATTCCTTAACCACTTCCTAAAGCTTTCTGGCTAACTCACTGTAGCATACTCACTTTTCTACCTTGAGTTTTCTAGTTGACTCACTGCAGCTTGTTGGGAAATTTAGAGTTTTGATGAAAGTTCTAAAACACATGTAATAGGACCAGTCAGACCTGTTAGCTGACTGATGTTTATATTACCGTTTATAGAATACCAGTTGATAATTACTGTATAGAACAACTGATGTAATAGATAGGTCACATATTGAGGGGGAACCTCAATATGTATAGGTCAGATCTGAAGATATGAAGAACAGTTGATGTCCGACAGGCCAGAAGGCAAGAGAAGATCAGAAGATCAGATCGATCTGATCAAGTCAGATATCTCAACTGAAGTCATGAAGCTCAAACTCAGAATACTTGAAGATCAGATGACTTCCAGAAGATCAGACCAGAAGACCTACATCAGCCGAGTCTGCTAGTTGAAGCTAAGTCAACCGGCACCAGAAGACTCCATCAGGTAGACTGATCAGTTCTGACTGATCAGGTCAGCTCACCAAGTGAAAACTGATGTTTCACCTAATCATACGTCTATGATCTGAACAAGAAGAATGTCAACCTTAGTTGGAAGAACAACACTGAAAAGTGCATCTGTTAACCAATAAGAACGAGACACGTATGATCGGAGCCGGCAATTACGGGATTTGGTGCTGCTTTCTCTAATGGCTATAAAAGACACTATTCATGCTTTTGGCCATGCCGTTCCTGAAACACGTCACATCAATCCTGCAAGTCTACCTAATATAGCCTGAAATTCAAATTGCTCTCCAACGGCTCTTTGATTTCGAGGTCTATAAATATGGGATTACACTTCAGAGTAAAGACACGGAAACTATCAAGAAGCTCAAGCTATAATCAGATTTCCGCACGACGAACACGAACTTGAAGATTATTTTCTATAGTGTTCAATCCCATAAGTTCTTAGCATAGAAATCTTTTCATCTAGCTGATAGGCTACATTAAACACTAGAAAAGATTTCATAGTTGGAACCAAAACAATCTTATCCAAACCCAGAGTTAGGTTAAGTTGTTTAGCAAGATTTCAGACTAGGGTTTCTAGTTCTGATTTCTGGGATCGGTTGAGTGAGAACTCTTTAAATATCTGTTGGTGTACTGTGTTGGACTAACACAAAAATCTAAGTCCAGTTGGTTTAGTTGGTGCCCCTTGTGATAGGGAAGAGTGGACGTAGGACTGGTTTGTCCGAACCACTATAAATCTTGTGTGTCTTTACCTGCTTTGATTAACTGTTTACACAATCACACAACTATTAAAGCAGCATACATATTCTAAGTTAAGATCAGCTAGCACCAAGCTTCTGATTTGATCAAGTTTGACAATTTAGTCAACTGGTTAAAAGACTGACTTTGGAATCTGATTTATCAAAACTGGTTTTTCACACGGGTAAAACTTAGTTTTCGCACAAATCAGTTAAACTGATAGATACCGAACTGATCTGCCTTCAGGTGATTTGTAAGTTAGATATCAGTCCAAACTGATTCACTTGCACTCTAATCAGGCTAACTGCCATCACACCTGATCTGCACGAAAAGTTTTCAGAAGTCTATTCACCCCTCCCCTCTAGATTTCTGCCCTCACAAAACCCGTTCGGGACCTACACAGCTTACTAACTCAAACACACACAAGTGTTCAGACTACCACAAGTGGCTTACTAACTTCTTCTCTAGAGTTTTCTGGCTAACTCACTGTAGCTTACTAACTCTTTACAACTCCAACTCACCAACAAAATGTTGGAGAATTAATTGCCCGGATCTATTCAGGATGAATATTTAAATACAAATTTAATTCTAACAATTATTACTAGAATGAATTAATCCTATATTAATTCAAATAATAATTCAACAACAAATCATGCATATAAACAGTTCACATAAAACCTACGCATGCGGAATTACTACGAGTTTACGTGAACTAACCTCTTGGAATGGCAATGGTCTCGTCGATTAAACACACCAGAAAGCCTTCCCAAGTATTCCCTAGTCCTTGCTCGTCAATCCTGTGGAAGGAAGCTCGCGAACAATTAACAGAAGGGAAAATAAAAATTTGTTGCACCACCTTTGTGGATTTACTAATTTTTCCAGCACATGGAATTGTACTTGGGAATGAAACACTCATCCCCTATTTATAGAGGTGTGGTGGCCGATTTTTCCACATGGAATAGGGAGGAAAAAATCTTTTCTTGATCTCCAAGAAATCTTGAATATATCTCATATATTATTTTCTCCTTAATTAAAATATTCCATAAAAATTCCACATTCTCTTGTTATGGTTATTTTCGAAAATTAAGGATAAAGATTCCAAGATTTGGATCTTCTTGAATTTATGAGATATTCTTGTATTCCAAGAATGCATATCTTCCATAATATTTTTTCAAGAAAATCTTTCTTTCCCTTAATTATTCAAAATTTTCAAAAATTTCATAGTAAATAACTAAGTGGGAGATTTCTTGAATTTAATGAGATAATCTTGTATTCCAAGAATACTTATCTTCATTCCATAACAAAATTCAAAGAAAATCTTTCTCCTTCTTTTATTTACAATTTTCGAAAAATATAGGAAAAATAGCAACAAAGATTTATTTTATTTTTAAACACTTTTTTCAGTTATTGGACTTTATGTTGGGCTACTTGAGGGGCCTTTAGGAGAATTAAGATTGGACCTTCCAATGGATCTTGAATTATCAATATTGAGCCACAATATTATTCAAGCCCATAAATATTAATTAATCCCACTACACAATTAATATTGCACTATCCATCTTAACCCATATTACAACTAATATGGCTCCCGGTTATTATTTCCCGTGTTTAAGATTATCTAGACCATTAATTAATTCAAGCCACTGAAATAGCTTTCCATTAATTAATATCTTTTATCCTTGGAAAATGAACGGTTCAACATTATTATCCATACCGGAAACTAGTTCCACTTGCAAGATTTGGTATGATAAAACTTATGAACCTCCCAAGGGGGCAAATCGAACAAGGGTACTTGCACACGATTCTCCGTATTAAATCTTAGCAATCGCATGTGATGAATAATATTGCCCAAGATATAAAGTATTAAATCTCGTTGATTCTCTACCCGTAATAAGTCAAAGCAATAATCACTAACCACACGCGATCCTATTTAAGGGACAAAGATTAAGAAATAACGAACCACTGAGGTCTAATTCTTCCTAGTTCAGTTTTGAAGAATTTATCCTCCTGTAGGTCCTATTCAGTGCATCAGTCATGCACTAGTGTAATCTCTTGGTCAAGACAAACCAATCTGAGCCTTACACTTCAACCTTTCATGATGGATTGTTCATTTCCATCTAGGTCGTGAATGGTGTACTTTTGGTTACAAGGAACTGTTAATTTAATCTTCTATGATCTGGTATCACTAAATTAACTACAATGTAACACGTACTATTTATTGAACAGTTATGCAGTAAATATATGTAACATTCGATGATATTTAAAGCATCAGTGATAAACAATTTATTTCAGTAAATAAGTCCGAAATTCAGTCTGATTATAGAAAGTAAAAGCATACTTTCCAGTATAATCCCAACAATCTCCCACTTATACTCAAAGTCTGTTTTTAAGTATACTACGTCATGTCTCGTGTAGTTCCTAATAGGTGACATCTAATGTCACCTACACGAACCTAATAATGTCTCCCACTTATACTCAAAGCAGATTGGCAACGGTCTTGACACCCATTCCTTCCACATGTCTCTCGAATGTATTCTGAGGCAGACCCTTTGTGAATGGATCTGCTAGGTTGTCTTCTGACGCGATCTTTTCCACCTCTATATCTCCTCTCTTAACGATTTCTCGTATAAGATGGTATTTCCTTTCAATGTGTTTGTTGGCCTTGTGGGCTCTTGGTTCCCTTGAATTTTCAACCGTCTTCCTAAGATTGTCACAATAAATGATGATTGTCTTTGGGCAAATTTAACTACATCCAAGTCCACTAGGAAGTTCTTTAGCCAAACCGCTTCTTTCGCTGCCTCACAAGCAGCTACATATTCGGCTTCCATGGTAGAATTCGCGATGCATTTCTGCTTAACGCTTCTCCATGTCATGGCTCCTCCCCCCATGCAAAACACACTACCGGAGGTAGATTTTCTGGAATCTAAGTCTGATTGGAAATCCGAGTCCGTGTAGCCGATGGGGATTAGACTATCTGACTGATAAACCAACATTCTATCTCGAGTTCTTTTCAGATACTTCAGAATGTTTTTAACTGTCGTCCAATGTTCCTTCCCCGGGTTACTTGATCTGTGTGTACTCTTCAGTGATGATAACTTTGGTTATACCAAAGGATTCGAACCTTAGAGAATGATGATGTACAAGTAACTTGAGTCTCGTATGTCGAAGGTCTGAAGCACAACCTATTATCGGTTTCACAATTCTCGACAACAATCGATTCAAAGGTTGAGTTCTCGATCGATCAATGCACTATCAAAAATCGAGCCACTCAACAGATTTTGCTAATCGGTTCAAAAGGGACGATCTACACAGCAGATTGGAACAGTTGCCCAAGAAATGCATGCCTGATTGTTAAGAGTTCCAAAAGTAGCAGTTGGCTCTGGCACAAAAGAATGAGTCATCTGAACTTTAAAACTCTTAATAAGATAGCAAGGATGTCTCTAGTGGAAGGACTTCCGAATGAAGTATTTTCAATGGATCGATATGTCTTTGCATGTCGGGAAGGGAAAACAGTCAAAGCTTCATTCAAGGGAATCTGGACCGCATCCAAAGAGAGTATTGCAATTTGCTTATATGGATCTATTTGGACCCGATTACACCAAATCGGTCTCAACGGATGCAAATATACTCTGGTAATCGTGGATGACTATTCCAAGTTTACCTGGGTTATATTCTTACATAAGAAGAATGAGACGACAATGAAGATACCCGAGCTGCTAAAGAGATTACAAAATGAGAAGGTTGTCAGTGTAGTAAAAATCAGATCAGATAAAGGTACGAAATTTACAACTCTTTTATTATTTTTTGCTCTAAGTTTGGTATACTGACATGAGACATCACCGCAAGAACGCCACAAATGTAATGGAGTAGCGAGAACGGAGAAACAGAACTCTCAAAGAAGCCGCCGCAGACGATGTTAAATTTAACATGCAATACCAAACCGCTTTAAAATGTTTATCAACACCGCATGTCATACTCGTAATGATGTCTTCTGACTAAGGCTCACTACAAAACACCCTATGAACTGTGGAAGGGCAGAAAACCTCGTGTTTCTTACTTCCATGTTTTTGGGTGTAAGTGTTTCATACACAACAATGGGAAGAGTCAGTTGAAGACTTTTGAGGCCAAATCAGATGAGGGCATATTCTTAGGATATTCCTCATCTAGCAAGGCTTTCAGGGTTTACAACAGACGAACCCTAGTTGTGGAAGAAACACCCCATGTAGTCTTTGATGAAGCATCTTCTGAACAAGAGAAATCTGCCTCAGAACAAGATGTACCTGATCAACCAGTACCTGATGCTCAGAAAATGGATCAGCTAACGATCAAGGAAAAAGGATCAGAAATCGTAACAGTATACATTCCAGATCTAGCTGATTCACCAGATCAATCAGATCCTAAGGTACAAAAAACTGTCGATGAAGAAGCTGGTACAGCTGAGACAGTATCAACTGAACCATCCGGTTCAGGGGGAACACCTGAAGTTCCCACGAATAGACATCAGCACATGATGAGTCCAACATCAGCTGAGACATGTTCTTATCAAGTGGATCATAATTCTGCACCACTCCCAATCGCTAGTAATGAACCTTTATCAGAAATGGATGATGTTCTCCAAACCGACGCAAATCAGAACAGAAGGACCTGGATAACCAGTCATCCAACTGATCTGATCATCGGAGACCCATCTGATAAAGTTAAAACTAGACATCAGATTGGTGAAAGTGCCATGTATTGCTGTTATCTGTCTATGAAGGAACCAACAACAGTAGAGGAAGCTCTACAAGACGCAAGCTGGATTCTAGCCATGCAGGAGGAGCTGGAACAGTTCAAAAGAAATCAAGTTTGGGAATTGGTGGACAGACCAACTCATCAAGACGTAATTGACACGAAGTGGGTGTTCAAGAACAAGAGAGATGAGAAAAATGTCATAACCAGGAATAAGGCAAGACTTTTTGCTAAGGGGTATTCACAATCAGAAGGAATTGATTATGATGAGACCTCTGGCATATGCTTCCCACAGAGGGTTCTCTGTGTATCAGATGGACGTAAAGAGTGCATTCTTAAACGGGGTACTAGCAGAGGAAGTTTATGTCGAACAACCTCCAGGCTTCGAAAAGAGCAACCAAGTGTACCGTTTAAGAAAAGCTCTTTATGGCCTGAAACAAGCTCCTCGAGCTTGGTATGATACACTCTCTCAGTTCTTGATAGAAAGTGGGTTCACTAAAGGAACAGTGGACAAAACCTTATTCATAATAGAAGATGGAGAAGATATTCTGATGGTTCAGATTTACGTGGACGACATCATCTTCGGATCTCCCAACAAGAGTCTATGTGAAAGATTCAGCAAACTGATGCAAGGGAAGTTCGAAATGTCCATGATGGGTCAGATGAATTACTTTCTGGGTCTACAAGTGAAGCAAAGTACAGAAGGGATATTCATCTGCCAAGCAAAGTACACTAGGAATTTATTGGCTAAGTTTGGAGTTCAAAATTGCAAGGAAGCCAAAATTCCTATGATGACTGGATTCAAGATGGATCCAGATGAGGATGGTCGTCGAAAAAAATCGAAAAAGAATATAGGGCTCTCATTGGATCTCTACTATACCGATTGCCAAGAGACCGGATATCACTTTTGCGGTAGGGTGTATGTGCGATTTCGAGCAAATCCATTGCAAAGCCACCTAGAAGCGAATTAAAGCGGATTCTTAAGTATCTGAAGGGACAAGAAACCATGGTTTATTTTACCCATCGATGATAATCTAGAGCTTAGTGGGTATTCTCGATTACGAATATGGAGGTTGCAAGATTGATGTAAAAAAATCAACCTCGAACATGTCGGTTTTTAGGAAGTAAACCGATCTCGTGGTTTTCAAAAAGCGGAACATCGATTCGCGACATCATCTACTATCAAGAATATATATACGGGTGCAGAAGTCGTTTGCTCCCAATCGCTTTCTGGCTTAGTCGGCCGTGAGGGGATTATAACATTGTAGCTAAGAATGTACCTATATTCTCGCGATGATAATAGTGTTATTGCAATCACTCGTAATCTCGTTTCTACATACAAGATGCAAGCATGTGGATGTCGACACCATTTTATAAGAGATCGTGTTGAAAAGAAGAATATCAGAATGGAAAAGATTCATACTGATATACAGAAAGCTGATATTCTAACCAAGCCACTAGCTGAGATCAGATTCAGAGAATTATGCAATGAGCTAGGGCTTCTGGATCTTGGAGAAAAAACACCTAAAATGCTTGATGGACTGATCTCCAGAACCAGCTGGTTAAGAGACTAACCAAAGTTAAGAGGAATCGATTGAGTTTGGTATCTCAATCGATCGTAAGATCGACCAAGGAACTGATATGAGAAGGTACTAATCAGATTTATGGATTATCAGATTAAAGGTTTATCAGATTAAAGGAACTGTTTGGTTTAAAGAATTATCAGATTAAACCAGTATGGTTATTTCACACTTTGTAAGTCGATTAAGCTGATATTCAACGAGCAAGTTTCACAAGATTAAAGCTTACATCGCATAAGAAAACAGGAAATCTACACAACAATGGAATAATAGAAATTTTCATTGATAAAGACCCGAAGGTCAGATTTACATTACAAGTTACAAGTACAAAAGGACCCGGAGGTCAGGTCAATACATAAACCCTAAACACTAAACCCTAAACCTAAGCCTAACCCGAGAAGGGGAGAGAGAGAGATTTTAAATCGATGCTCCCATTTTCCCCACTTAATCAGGGTGAGAAAGGCTTTGAAATAATCCTAAAGCCACTCATGCAGGCTAAAATCAATGGAGCGAGAGCGGCCTTGATAGGATTTCTAAGCCAGGAGACCTTAGACCTGAAGTCAATGGGCTCTCCAGTTGTTAAATGGAGCACATGTGCCAAGAAAGTGGTTCAAAGACCTTATGGGCATATGTGTCGCATGAAAAAATTGAGTTGATATACGAAGATCAGCTGTTGTCTGATCAAGATCGTATATCAAACTCATGTTTTATATCAAACTGAGTCTGTTGATGCTAGTTTGGTCATCTCGATAGACACACAAGGTGCATACGGTTAGGAGAAGTGTCTTCTCGGTTCTGACAGCAATCCGCTTTTGGTGGTGGTAAAAAGCTTAAGCAACAATTGTATGTGTAATCTTTGATGACGACAAAACAGTGATAAGGGACACACAGGGTTGATTTGAGTAGCTGAAATCATTGAAAATGGGGTAAAAGTGTTTGTCGGAAGTTTCACCGGAAACAAGGGTTCACCAGAATGCATGATTCTACAAAGAAGATAAGTATGGTGAATGGGTTATGTTGTGTAAAACATTGGTCCAATTTATAGAGGACAAGCAAGGGTGCAAATGCAAATTTGATTTCAAAAAGCCTGTTAGAGAAATTTTCATCAAAAGGACAGCGTGTAGGAATCACGCGACTGATAATTGGATAAATTTACGGCGGATTGACATATCAAAATATCCAGACTATAATTACGCATGTCAAATCGTGCCAACTTAGGGAATAGAGACTACTATTCTAGACTAAATTTTGGCGGTAACACGTATCCCAAGAATTGGCTTGATCTGAGAAGAATCAGATTAGGTCAACTGAAATCTGATTAGATAAGAGACTGATCAGATGAGGAAGATCAGTTGAGCTCGATACCTCAACAAATCAGATATATCAGTCTACAAGAAATCAGAAATAACAGTTGAAGGGGGAACTTCAACTGATCAAGGAGGATCAGAAAAGGGAAATCAGACGCAAAGTGAAGCGGATCAGTTGAAAAGAACAATTGGGAAATTATAAGGATTAGGCAGAAAACTAAGATCAACAATTGAAATCAACAATTACAAGTGGTATTGACTGATTACAACATCAGTCAACCAGATACGCATTTCTGTTTCCTTATTTATTGCTTACCTATTTGATTTTATCTGATATTATTTGTCTTACTGTACTCATTACCTTTGTGACGTATTTCTTGCAAAATATTTAATGCGGGTGTGGGGTACATGTATTAATTGCCACAAAATATGCTTTTAAATCCAAAAGGTATTCGTACGTGCTTTTCCTGACCACACGATCAAAACCGCTTAATCTGGATCGTTTAAACTTTTCAAACGGTTGATCTTCTAATCTCGTTTTTCCCTCCTCCTCCTTATAAGGTTCTTCAAAACCCTACCAGAGTTTTCTTATTCCAAAACTTGCGATTTACTCTCTGAAAACTCAAAATTACCTTTCTGTGATTCAAGTGTTTTCCTGCGATTCAAACTCATTTTCTGAAAAACTGAATCTGGTAATTTCTGGTTATTTGAATATTTTTCTTTTTCAAAATCCTTTGATCATATAGATTATGTCTATATTTGTGATCCTGCGATATGTCTTACCTTTTCTTGATATCTGTATGTGTTTATCGATTAATAGGCCTGAGAATAGGTCTGATAATCATTATTTGATATCTTTATGATTATGCACAATTTAATTTAGTCTATCTTATTGTAGATGGCCACTCACGGAATGGGAAAGATAATGTGCAACTATGCTGAACTGGCAACAAAAATTGTCGATGACAAATTTGTCAACTTTGGTGTTACGACGGATCCAGAGTTAATGGAAGTGGAGCAAATTCTGAAGAAAGGAGGTCTTGAAAAGTACTATGCTGCAAACTGCAATCCAGTGATGCAATATGAAGCACTCGAATTCCTAAGGAATTTGAAGGTGGATACAGACAACCCTGGAGATGAACTGATCTCTTCAGTCAACGGAGAGGAGATCAGACTGTCGAATGCGGACATAACACGTCTGTTTAGCTTGCCCAAAGGAAGAATCTCGCCTGCGCACTACAGGGAGAATGAAGATGAGCTGATCAGAAACGAACTCTTCAGGGAAGCTGACAAACATCAGACCGCAGGGTTTGTCAGACCGATGCTAAAAAGGAAATACCGACTGTTGTTTGACATTTTGTCAAAAACAATCATGGGTATTTCATTCAGCCCAGATGATCTAACATCCGTCAAACTGTACAGCATGGCTGCGATAATTGATGAAGCCAAGAACATCAATTGGCATGGCTTCCTGAAGGCCATTCTACTCCAAGAGCATGAAAAATTTAGAGTTAATGAACGGAGGCAGGTCTATCTGAAGAAAATGATCAGCAATCTCAACAAGGTTGCAGTTATTCTGAAAGACAAACTGTCAAATGCTGAATGGGACCAGAATGGACTGAAGTCCTACAAGGCCTTCCTCACAACAACTTCAGCTATATATGGGCCACCTAATGATGATATGAGGCCCACTCCTCCAAAGGTGAAGAAAGGAAAATCCAAGGAGGCAGCCACGTCTACACCAGATGCCCCCCAAAAGAAAAAGAGAAAAGTGGTGAAGGCTCAGGAGAAGAGGCCTAAGAAGGCAAAACAGGCCTCCATGACTCTGTTTCTGGAAGATGAGTCAGATGACGAAGGAGCGTCAGATCAGCCTGATGCGGCACAAAGATCAGGTGAAAAATCAGACAGGCAGGCTTCTCAAGTTGAGAGTTCGCCAGAACACTCTGAGGAAGGAGCAAGAGACGAACGATCACCTTCTCCTCAAACTCGAGCTGATTCACCGCTCAGACTTTTGGCTACTGTGCATGTTTCTCCTTCTCTTCCACCTGCCCGCGAACTTGAAACTACATCAGTTCGCTAACCAGAAAGCCTACCTGCTGCAGAGCCGGACATAATTGCTTCGACAACAGAACCTCTGATGGTCGAGCCAATCAGCCAACTTCCGCCTACTCAAGAACCACCAGAACCTTCCACATCTCATCAACCGGAATCTGGTCGATCTGAACAAATAATTCCTGAGTCCAGATCATCCAAGACCATCACCGGGAAAATGGTCAGGATGCAAATAGAACGAGATATTGATGCGATGTATCCAGAGCTGGTAGCCCATCTTGTTATCAGAGAGGAAGTTATGGAGATCCTCACCTGGAAAGATCTCCAGTTAAAAAGCTTCTCAGATTTTATGATGATTATAGAACAGATGGGAGGTGCTGATGAATTTGCAGATTTTGATTTCGATATGAAGATATCTGCTCAAGTAGGATCACCAGCTGAGCTGATAACGGCTGAATCAATTAAAGCTCTGATCCACAGGAAGCTGGGGTTGACTGAACAAGGTGAACTGGAGACTGCTGAAGAAGCTCCTGAAGCAGATATGCCTATGAAGGATGCGGGAGCTGCCGATGAAAGTGGAACTGGTGCTGCAGTTCATGACCAACCACAGGAGGCACAAACAACTGAAACAGATCAAGTGACGCATAACATTCCTACATCTCACATCACCGCTGATCAACTTCAGGAGATCAGATCATGTCTCAAAGATCTCCTGAAACAAGAAGTTGAGGGAGTGATAGCTGATCAGAGGCAGATTGGTCTCAAAGAAATAACAGATCAAAGGGAATTGGCTATTTCCCAGATTGAGGCAATCAAAGATCAGTTCTCCCAAACTGTGACCACCGTATCTGCCGAACTTATAAAATCAGTTGATGACAAGCTAATTCAGGTCGATCAACAACAGGTTTTTTTCTGATGCTCACTGAAAAGCTAGAATTGACAAAAGAGATACTTAACAAACTAATTCTTACCTTCTCTACTGCCGTGGAATCTGTCAAGACTGGGCAGATCTCGAAGGTTCAAAATCTAACTGCTCAAACTCAAGGTTTATCTGTTGCAGATCTCAACAGGGCGATATCAGTCAGCTTTGGATCTCTGACCTCCCACCTCACAGCTCTTTTTGATCAAACCAAAAAGGGGGAAGGACAGATTGAGAAACCAACTGACACTATCAGAACAACAGAAGACCTGATTCAGACAGTTGAATCCCATGGACAAAGACTAGACCATCTGGATCTTTTTGCTAACGAAATTTCTAAAATGATGGAAAAGTCAAAGGCAAAAAAGGCTGCTGCGGGTGCTGGGACATCACAACTTGTACCAGTCACTCAGACTAAGAAAATCACAAGAAGCACAGCTAGCCAAATTCAGGCCGATAAGAAACTGGCTAAGAAATTGTCCAAAGAGCAGATTGCGGAAGAAGCCTGAATAAGTGAAGAAGAGAGAAGGGCAGAAAAATTGGCACAGGCAGAAGATCTGAAGAAGAAATTCAGATCGAGGGCGAAGAAAGGAAAGGCTGGAAAATTTGTACCAGAACCTCAGCTGCCAGCAAGAGTTGATGAGATCATTCCAAAAACTGTTGCACATGCTAAGAGGTTTGAGGAATGGAATAAGATCAGAAACGAATGGTGTCTGGATGCCTTTGTTCTGGATCTTGTTCCACAAGAAGAATCTCCAGATGCTGAATTCCTCAACTGGTTGGAAAACAAACATCCAGATTTTCTGAAGTATCTGGAAAATGAGGCCAAAATAATCAATGTAAAAATATCTCGCCAAGAGTATGATCTGTTGGATTACTCGAAGAAGGCAGATGGCTCATTTGACATGACCGGCATTTCGTAGATTCTATTTTGACATCTGAGCAAAACGCATATAACCCGATCCTCGGAAGTCAATGATGTCAAATGGAAACTTTATCGATTTTTCAACGTCCCTCAAGATCAAAGAGAGATGCGGAAAGGATACAAGCCTAAAAGAGTGAAGAATCAGAAGACTTCTCAGGATCAGCTGTTTTTAAATTCAAACTTTTCTGATGGAATATGTAATCGACAAATCTAATGAGAAAAGTTTATTTTCTGATCCTAAGACAAAATCTCATTGTCTTCTGATTATGTGCTCTTTACTTTTCTATATTTATCACTTGTGATTGGTTTCTCAAAGTGTTTTGGTTTCATCAAAAAGGGGGAAATTGTTGGGAAATTTAGAGTTTTGATGAAAGTTCTAAAACACATGTAATAGACCCGATCGGACACATTAGGTTAATCGATGTTTATATTACCGCTTATAGAATACCAAATTTGATAATTATTGTATAGAACAACTGATGTTATAGATAGGTCACATATTGAGGGGGAACCACAATATTTATAGGTCAGATCTGAAGATATGAAGAATACCGATGTCCGACGAGCCAGAAGGCAAGAGAAGATCAGAAGATCAGATCGATCTGATCAAGTCAGATATCTCAGCTGAAGTCATGAAGATCAAACTCAGAATACTTGAAGATCAGATGACTTCTAGAAGATCGGACCAGAAGACCTACATCAGCCAAGTCTGCTAGTTGAAGCTAAGTCAACCCGCACCCGAGAAGACTCCATCGGTAGACCGATCGATTCGATTTTGATCAAATCACCACCGTGGCCGATGTTTCACCTAATCATACGCCTATGATCCGAACAAGAAGAATGTCAACCTTAGTTGGAAGAACAACACCGAAAAGTGCATCATAACCAATAAGAACGAGACAGTATGATCGGAGCCGCAATTATTACGGATTTGGTGCCGCTTTCTCTAACGGCTATAAAAGACACTATTCATGCTTTTCGCCATGCCGCTCAAGACGCCACATCAATCCTCGCAAGTTCACCTAATATAGCCCTTTGAAATTCAAATTGCTCTCCAACCGCTCTTTTGATTTCGAGGTCTATAAATATGGGATTACACTTCGAGTGAAGACACGGAAACTATCAAGAAGCTCAAGCTATAATCAGATTTCCGCACGACGAACACGAACTTGAAGATTATTTTCTATAGTGTTCAATCCCATAAGTTCTTAGCATAGAAATCTTTTCATCTAGCTGATAGGCTACTTTAAACACTAGAAAAGATTTCATAGTTGGAACCAAAACAATCTTATCCAAACCCAGAGTTAGGTTAAGTTGTTTAGCAAGATTTCAGACTAGGGTTTCTAGTTCTGATTTCTGGGATCGGTTGAGTGAGAACTCTTTAAATATTTGTTGGTGTACTGTGTTGGACTAACACAAAAATCTAAGTCCAGTTGTTTTAGTTGGTGCCCCTTGTGATAGGGAAGAGTGGACGTAGGACTGGTTTGTCCGAACCACTATAAATCTTGTGTGCCTTTACCTGCTTTGATTAACTGTTTACACAATCACACAACTATTAAAGCAGCATACATATTCTAAGTTAAGATCAGCTAGCACCAAGCTTCTGATCTGATCAAGTTTGACACTTTAGTCAACTGGTTAAAAGACTGACTTTGGAATCTGATTTATCAAAACTGGTTTTTCACACGGGTAAAACTTTGCTTCCGTACAAATCAGTTAAACTGATAGATACCGAACTGATCTGCCTTCAGGTGATTAGTAAGTTAGATATCAGTCCAAACTGATTCACTTGCACTCTGATCAGGCTAACTGCCATCACACCTGATCTGCACGAAAAGTTTTCAGAAGTCTATTCACCCCGCCCCTCTAGACTTCTGCCCTCACAAAACCCGTTCGGGGCCTACACAGCTTTCTAACTCAAACACACACAAGTGTTCAGACTACCAAAAGTAGCTTACTAACTTCTTCTCTAGAGTTTTCTGGCTAACTCACTGTAGCTTACTACCTCTTTACAACTCCAACTCACCAACAAAATGTTGGAGAATTAATTGCCCGGATCTATTCAGGATGAATATTTAAATACAAATTTAATTCTAACAATTATTACTAGAATGAATTAATCCTATTTTAATTCAAATAATAATTCAACAACAAATCTTGCATATAAACAGTTCACATAAAACCTACGCATGCGGAATTACTACGAGTTTACGTGAACTAACCTCTTGGAATGGCAATGGTCTCGTCGATTAAACACACCAGAAAGCCTTCCCAAGTATTCCCTAGTCATTGCTCGTCAATCCTGTGGAAGGAAGCTCGCGAACAATTAACAGAAGGGAAAATAAAAATTTGTTGCACCACCTTTGTGGATTTACTAATTTTTCCAGCACATGGAATTGTATTTGGGATTGAAACACTCATCCCCTATTTATAGAGGTGTGGTGGCTGATTTTTCCACATGGAATAGGGAGGAAAAAATCTTTTCTTGATCTCCAAGAAATCTTGAATATATCTCATATATTATTTTCTCCTTAATTAAAATATTCCATAAAAATTCCACATTCTCTTGATATGGTTATTTTCGAAAATTAAGGATAAAGATTCCAAGATTTGGATCTTCTTGAATTTATGAGATATTCTTGTATTCCAAGAATGCATATCTTTCATAATATTTTTTCAAGAAAATCAAGAAAATCTTTCTTTCCCTTAATTATTCAAAATTTTCGAAAATTTCATAGTAAATAACCAAGTGGGAGATTTCTTGAATTTAATGAGATAATCTTGTATTCCAAGAATACTTATCTTCATTCCATAACAAAATTCAAAGAAAATCTTTCTCCTTCTTTTATTTACTATTTTTGAAAAATATAGGAAAAATAGCAACAAAGATTTATTTTATATTTAAACACCTTTTTCAGTTATTGGACTTTATGTTGGGCTACTTGAGGGGCCTTTAGGAGAATTAAGATTGGACCTTCCAATGGATCTTGAATTATCAATATGGAGCCACAATATTATTCAAGCCCATAAATATTAATTAATCCCACTACACAATTAATATTGCACTATCCATCTTAACCCATATTACAGCTAATATGGCTCCCGGTTATTATTTCCCGTGTTTAAGATTATCTAGACCATTAATTAATTCAAGCCACTGAAATAGCTTTCCATTAATTAATATCTTTTATCCTTGGTAAAGGAACGGTTCAACATTATTATCCATACCGGAAACTAGTTCCACTTGCAAGATTTGGTATGATAAAACTTATGAACCTCCCAAGGGGGCAAATCGAACAAGGGTACTTGCACACGATTCTCCGTATTAAATCTTAGCAATCGCATGTGATGAATAATATTGCCCAAGATATAAAGTATTAAATCTCGTTGATTCTCTACCCGTAATAAGTCAAAGCTATAATCACTAACCACACGCGATCCTATTTATGGGACGAAGATTAAGAAATAACGAACCACTGAGGTCTAATTCTTCCTAGTTCAGTTCTGAGAATTTATCCTCCTGTAGGTCCTATTCAGTGCATCAGTCATGCACTAGTGTAATCTCTTGGTCAAGACAAACCAATCTGAGTCTTACACTTCAACCTTTCATGATGGATTGTTCATTTCCATCTAGGTCGTGAATGGTGTACTTTTGGTTACAAGGAACTGTTAATTTAATCTTCTGTGATCTGGTATCACTAAATTAACTACAATGTAACACGTATTATTGATTGAACAGTTATGCAGTAAATATATGTAACATTCGATGATATTTAAAGCATCAGTGATAAACAATTTATTTAAGTAAATAAGTCTGAAATTCAGTCTGATTATACAAAGTAAAAGCATACTTTCCAGTATAATCCCAACAATCTCCCACTTATACTCAAAGTCTGTTTTTTAGTATACTACGTCATGTCTCGTGTAGTTCCTAATAGGTGACATCTAATGTCACCTACACGAACCTAATAATGTCTCCCACTTATACTCAAAGCTGATTGGCAACGGTCTTGACACCCATTCCTTCCACATGTCTCTCGAATGTATTCTGAGGCAGACCCTTTGTGAATGGATCTGCTAGGTTGTCTTCTGACGCGAACTTTGCCACCTCTATATCTCCTCTCTTAACGATTTCTCGTATACGATGGTATTTCCTTTCAATGTGTTTGTTAGCCTTGTGGGCACTTGGTTCCCTTGAATTTGCAACTATTCCGGCATTGTCACAATAAACAGTGATTGTGCTGGGCAAATTCGGAACTACATCCAAGTCCACTAGGAAGTTCTTTAGCCAAACCGCTTTTTTCATTTGCCTCACAAGCGACTACATATTCGGCTTCCATGGTAGAATCTGCGATGCATTTCTGATTAACGCTTCTCCATGTCATGGCTCCTCCCCCCATGCAAAACACACTACCGGAGGTAGATTTTCTGGAATCTAAGTCTGATTGGAAATCCGAGTCCGTGTAGCCGATGGGGATTAGACTATCTGACTGATAAACCAACATTCTATCTCGAGTTCTTTTCAGATACTTCAGAATGTTTTTAACTGCCGTCCAATGTTCCTTCCCCGGGTTACTTGATCTGTGTGTACTCTTCGGTGATGATAACTTTGGTTATACCAAAGGATTCGGAACCTTAGAGAATGATGATGTACAAGTAACTGGAGTCTCGTATGTTGAAGGTCTGAAGCATAACCTATAATAGGTTTCACAATTCTGCGACAACGGATTCAGTGTTGAGTTCTCGACTGATCAATGCACTTTCAAAAATCGATCCACTCAACAGATTTTGCTAACTGGTTCAAGGAAAGGGACGATCTACACAGCAGATTGGAACAGTTGCCCAAGAAATGCATGCCTGATTGTTAAGAGTTCCAAAAGTAGCAGTTGGCTCTGGCACAAAAGAATGAGTCATCTGAACTTTAAAACTCTTAATAAGATAGCAAGGATGTCACTAGTGGAAGGACTTCCGAATGAAGTATTTTCAAAGGATCAGACATGTGCTGCATGTCAGAAGGGAAAACAGGTCAAAGCTTCATTCAAGGGAATTCCTGGACCGGCATCCAGCTGAGTATTGCAGCTGCTTCATATGGATATATTTGGACCAGTTACACCAGTCAAACCAGTCAGTCTCAACGGACGCAAATATACTCTGGTAATCGTGGATGACTACTCCAAGTTTACCTGGGTTATATTCTTACATAAGAAGAATGAGACGACAATGAAGATACCCGAGCTGCTAATGAGATTACAAAATGAGAAGGGTGTCGATTAGTAAAAAAAATCGATCGATAAAGGTACGTAATTTACTTCAACTCTTTTATTATTGATTTTTTTGCTCTAAGTTTGGTATACTGAGATGAGACATTAGGCCGCAAGAACGCCACAATGAATGGAGTAGCGAATCGGAGAAACAGAACTCTCAAAGAAGTTCGCCGACGATGTTAAATTTAACATGCAATACCAAACCGCTTTCTAGGCGTAAGAATCAACACCGCATGTCATACTCGTAATGGATGTCTTCCGACTAAGGCTCACTACAAAACACCCTATGAATTGTGGAAGGGCAGAAAACCTCGTGTTTCTTACTTCCATGTTTTTGGGTGTAAGTGTTTCATACACAACAATGGGAAGAGTCAGTTGAAGACTTTTGAGGCCAAATCAGATGAGGGCATATTCTTAGGATATTCCTCATCTAGCAAGGCTTTCAGGGTTTACAACAGACTAACCCTAGTTGTGGAAGAAACACCCCATGTAGTCTTTGATGAAGCATCTTCTGAACAAGAGAAATCTGCCTCAGAATAAGATGTACCTGATCAACCAGTACCTGATACTTAGAAAATGGATCAGCTAACGTTCAAGGAAAAAGGATCGAAATCGTAATAAAGATACATTCCAGATCTAGTTGATTCACCAGATCAATCGATCCTAAGGTACGAAAAAACTCGCCGATGAAGAAGTTCGCAAAACCGAGATAATATCAATCGAACCATCCGGTTCGGGGAACACTGAAGTTCCCATTTAACGACATCGATATGATGAGTCCAACATCCGCTGAGACATGTTCTTATCAAGTGGATCATAATTCTGCACCACTCCCAATCGCTAGTAATGAACCTTTATCAGAAATGGATGATGTTCTCCAAACCGACGCAAATCGTAGCGAAGGACCCGGATAACTACCATCCAACCGATCTGATAATCGGAGACTCATCTGATAGAGTTAAAACTAGACATCAGATTGGTGAAAGTGCCATGTATTGCTATTATCTGTCGATGAAGGAACCTACAACAGTAGAGGATGCTCTACAAGACGCAAGCTGGATTCTAGCCATGCAGGAGGAGCCGGAAATAGATTCGAAAGAAATCAAGTTTGGGAATTGGTGGACAGACCAACTCATCAAGACGTAATTGGCACGAAGTGGGTGTTCAAGAACAAGAGAGATGAGAAAAATGTCATAACCAGGAATAAGGCAAGACTTGTTGCTAAGGGGTATTCACAATCATAAGGAATAGATTATGATGAGACCTTTGCACCCGATCCGCCGCCTAAAGCCATTCGGGTCAATTTTAAGCATATGCTTCCCACAGAGGGTTCACTGTGTATCAGATGGACATAAAGAGTGCATTCTTAAACGGGGGTACTAGCGAGAGGAAGTTTATGTCGAACAACCTCCAGCCTCGAAAAAGAGCAAAACAAGTGTACCGCTTAAGAAAAGCTCTTTATGGCACAAACAAGCTCCTCGAGCTTGGTATGATACACTCTCTCGCCTCTTGATAGAAAGTGGGTTCACTAAAGGAACAAAGGATGTAACCTTATTCATAATAGAAGATGGAGAAGATATTATTCGATGGTTCATTTTTACGGATTTACATCATCATCTTCGGATCTCCCAACAAGAGTCTATGTGAAAGATTCAGCAAACTGATGCAAGGGAAGTTCGAAATGTCCATGATGGGTCAGATGAATTACTTTCTGGGTCTACAAGTGAAGCAAAGTACAGAAGGGATATTTATCTGCCAAGCAAAGTACACTAGGAATTTATTTGCTAAGTTTGGAGTTCAAAATTGCAAGGAAGCCAAAATTCCTATGATGACTGGATTCAAGATGGATCCAGATAAGGATGGTCAGAAAACAAATCAGAAAGAATATAGGGCTCTCATTGGATCTCTACTATACCTGACTGCCAGTAGACCAGATATCACTTTTTGCGATAAGTGTATGTGCGGTTTCGAGCAAATCCAATGCAAAGCCACCTAGAAGCAGCTAAGCGGATTCTTAAGTATCTGAAGGGGACAGTAAACCTTGGTTTATATTACCCATCAAATGATAATCTAGAGCTTAGTGGGTATTCTGATTCTGATTATGGAGGTTGCAAGATTGACAGAAAATCAACCTCAGGAACATGTCAGTTTTTAGGAAGTAAACTGATCTCGTGGTTTTCAAAGAAGCGGACATCGATTCAGTGACATCTCTACTAATCAAGCGTAATATATATGGTCATAGGAAGTTTGCTCTCCAACCGCTCCGCTTAGTCGGAAAATGAGGATTATAACATTGTAGCTAAGAATGTACCTATATTCGCGTGATGAAGAATAGTGTTATTGCAATCACTCAGAATCCTGTTCTACATACAAGATGCAAGCATGTGGATGTCAGACACCATTTTATAAGAGATCATGTTGAAAAGAAGAATTTCAGAATGGAAAAGATTCATACTGATATATAGAAAGCTGATATTCTAACCAAGCCACTAGCTGAGATCAGATTCAGAGAATTATGCAATGAGCTAGAGCTTCTGGATCTTGGAGAAAAAACACCTAAAATGCTTGATGGATCGATCTCTGAACCAAATGGTTAAGAGACTAACCAGGTTAAGAGGAATCAGTTGAGTTTGGTATCTCAACTGATCAGAAGATCAGTCAAGGAACTGATATGAGAAGGTACTAATCAGATTTATGGATTATCAAATTAAAGGTTTATCAGATTAAAGGAACTGTTCAGTTTAAAGAATTATCTGATTAAACCAGTTTGGTTATTTCACACTTTGTAAGTCGATTAAGCTGATATTCAACGAGCAAGTTTCACAAGATTAAAGCTTACATCGCATAAGAAAACAGGAAATCTACACAACAATGGAATAATAGAAATTTTCATTGATAAAGACCCGAAGGTCAGATTTACATTACAAGTTACAAGTACAAAAGGACCCGGAGGTCAATACATAAACCCTAAACACTAAACCCTAAACCTAAGCCTAACCCGAGAAGGGGGGAGAGAGAGAGATTTTAAATCTGATGCTCCCATTTTCCCCCACTTAACAGGGGTGAGAAAGGCTTTGAAATAATCCTAAAGCCACTCGCAGAAGCTAAAATCAATGGAGCGAGAGCGGCCTTGATAGGATTTCTAAGCCAGGAGCCCTTAGACCTGAAGTCAATGGGCTCTCCAGTTGTTAAATGGAGCACATGTGCCAAGAAAGTGGTTCAAAGACCTTATGGGCACATGTGTCGCATGAAAAAATTGAGTTGATATACGAAGATCAGCTGTTGTCTGATCAAGATCGTATATCAAACTCATGTTTTATATCAGACTGAGTCTGTTGATGCTAGTTTGGTCATCTCGATAGACACACAAGGTGCATACGGTTAGGAGAAGTGTCTTCTCAGTTGCGACAGCAGATCCGCCGCCTTGGTGGTAAAGAAGCTTGGCAACAATTGTATGTGTAATCTTTGATGACGACGAAAACAGTGATAAGGGACACACAGGGTTGATTTGAGTAGCTGAAATCATTGAAAAGGGGGTAAAAGTGTTTGCCGGAAGTTTCACCGGAAACAAGGGTTCACCAGAATGCATGATTCTACAAAGAAGATAAGTATGGTGAATGGGTTATGTTGTGTAAAACATTAGTCCAATTTATAGAGGCCAAGCAAGGGTGCAAATGCAAATTTGATTTCAAAAATCCTGTTAGAGAAATTTGCATCAAAAGGACAGCGTGTAGGAATCACGCGAGTGATAATTGGATAAATTTACGGCGGATTGACATATCAAAATATTCAGACTATAATTACGCATGTCAAATCGTGCCAACTTAGGGAATAGAGACTACTATTCTAGACTAAGTTTTGGCGGTAACACGTATCCCAAGAATTGGATTGATCTGAGAAGAATCAGATTAGGTCAACTGAAATCTGATTAGATAAGAGACTGATCAGATGAGGAAGATCAGTTGAGCTCGATACCTCAACAAATCAGATATATCAGTCTACAAGAAATCAGAAATAACAGTTGAAGGGGGAACTTCAACTGATCAAGGAGGATCAAAAAAGGGAAATCAGACGAAAAGTGAAGCGGATCAGTTGAAAAGAACAGTTGGGAAATTATAAGGATTAGGCAGAAAACTAAGATCAACAATTGAAATCAACAATTACAAGTGGTATTGACTGATTACAACATCAGTCAACCAGATACGCATTTTTGTTTCCTTATTTATTGCTTACCTATTTAATTTTATCTGATATTATTTGCCGTACTGTACTCATTACCTTTGTGACGTATTTCCTGCAAAATATTTAATGTGGACGTGGGGTACATGTATTAATTGCCACAAAATGTGCTTTTAAATCCAAAAGGTATTCGTACGTGCTTTTCCTGACCACACGATCAAAACCACTTAATCTGGATCGTTTAAACTTTTCAAACGGTTGATCTTCTAATCTCGTTTTTCCCTCCTCCTCCTTATAAGGTTCTTCAAAACCCTACCGGAGTTTTCTTATTCCAAAACTTGCGATTTACTCTCTGAAAACTCAAAATTACCTTTCTGTGATTCAAGTGTTTTCCTGCGATTCAAACTCATTTTCTGAAAAACAGAATCTGGTAATTTCTGGTTATTTTAATATTTTTCTTTTTCAAAATCCTTTGATCATATAGATTATGTCTATATTTGTGATCCTTCGATATGTCTTATCTTTTCCTGATATCTGTATGTGTTTATCGATTATTAGGCCTGAGAATAGGTCTGATAATCAATATTGATATCTTTATGATTATGCACAATTTAATTTAGTCTATCTTATTGTAGATGGCCACTCACGGAATGGGAAAGATAATGTGCAACTATGCTGAACTGGCAACAAAAATTGTCGATGACAAATTTGTCAAGTTTGGTGTTACGACGGATGCAGAGTCAATGGAAGTGGAGCAAATTCTGAAGAAATGAAGTCTTGAAAAGTACTGTGCTGCAAACTGCAATCCAGTGATGCAATATGAAGCACTCAAATTCCTAAGGAATTTGAAGGTGGATATAGACAACCCTGGAGATGAACTGATCTCTTGATCGAGGGAGGAGATCGATCGTCGAATCTGCGAACATAACACGTCTGTTTAGCTTGCCCAAAGGAAGAATCTCGCATGCGCACTACAGGGAGAATGAAGATGAGCTGATCAGAAACGAACTCTTCAGGGAAGCTGACAAACATCGATCCCATAGGTTTTGTCGGACCGATGCTAAAAAGGAAATACCGACTTATTGTTTGACATTTTGTCAAAAAACAATCATGGGTATTTCATTCAAATTCACCCAGATGGTCTAACATCCGTCAAACCATGATAAAGATGGTCAAGCGATAATTGATGAAGCCAAGAACATCGGTTGGCATGGCTTCCTCAAGGCCATTCTACTCTAAGAGCATGAAAAATTTGGAGTTAATGAACGGAGGCAGTCTATCTCAAGAAAAGGATCAAGAATCTCAACAAGGTTGCGCTTATTACGAAAGACAAACCGCCAAATGTCAAGATGAGACGAGATGGACTGAAGTCCTACAAGGCCTTCCTCACAACAACTTCGATATATGGGCCACCTAAAGATGATATGAGAAAAAGGTGAAGAAAGGAAAATCCAAGGAGCGCACGCTTCTACCAGATGCCCCCAAAATAAAAAAGAGAAAACTAGTGAAGGCTCGGGAGAAGAGAGCAAGAGGCAAAAACAGGCCTCCATGACTCTCTTCTCAAGACTCGATGATGAAGATTCACCGCCGACAGATCAGGAAAAAATCGAAAGCATGTTTCAAGTTGAGAGTTCGCTTCCAAGAGACCGATCTCCTTCTCCTCAAACTTGAAATTCACCGCTCGACTTTTGCCGAAAATGTTTCTCCTTCTTCCACCGCCCCAGAGTCCGAAACTACATCATTGCTTCGACAATTTCACCGCCGCAGAGGGACATAATTGTCGACAATGCCTCGGCGGTCGAGCCAACTTCCGCCGCCTACTCAAGAACCACAGAACCTTCCACATCTCATCAACCGAATCCGTCGATCCAAACAAATAATTCTCGAGTCCAGATCATCCAAGACCATCACCGAAAATGGTCGATGCAAATAGAACGAGATATTGATGCGATGTATCCAGAATCGGTAGCCCATCTTGTTATCGAGAGGAAGTTATGGAGATCCTCACCGAAAGATCTCCGGTTAAAAAGCTTCTCGATTTTTATGATGATTATAGAAACGTATGGGAGGTGCCGATGAATTTGCGATTTTGATTTCGATATGAAGATATTCGCTCAAGTAGGATCACCAAATGAGCCGATAACGGGCCGAATCAATTAAAGCTCGATCCACGGAAGCCGTTGATTGAACAAAGGTGAATCGAGATCGCCAAGAAGCTCTCAAGGCGATATGCCTATGAAGGATGCGGAGTCGCCGATGAAAGTGGAACTGTGCCGCAGCTCACACGACCAACCACCGGAGGCACAAACAACCAAAATGTATCAAGTGACGATAACATTCCTACATCTCACATCACTGCGATCAAATTCGGAGAGATCGATCATGTCTCAATGATCTCCTCAAAACAAGAAGTTGAGGGAGTGATAGTTTATCGAGGCGATTGGTCTCAAAGAAATAATGATCAAAGGGAATTTGCTATTTCCCAGATTGAGGCAATCAAAGATCGGGTTCTCCCAAACAAAGGACCACCGATTCCGCCAAACTTATAAAATCAGTTGATGACAAGCTAATTCAGGTCGATCAATAACAAGTTTCTTTTCTGATGCTCACTGAAAAGCTAGAATTGACAAAAGAGAAACTTAACAAACTAATTCTTACCTTCTCTACTGCCGTGGAATCTGTCAAGACTGAGCTGATCTCGAAGTTTCAAAATCTAACTGCTCAAACTCAAGGTTTATCTGTTGCAGATCTCAACAGGGCAATATCAGTCAGCTTTGGATCTCTGACCTCCCACCTCATTGCTCTTTTTTGATCAAACCAAAAAGGGGGAAGGACATATTGAGAAACCAACTGACACTATCAGAACAACAGAAGACCTGATTCAGACAGTTGAATCCCATGGACAAAGACTAGACCATCTGGATCTTTTTGCTAACGAAATTTCTAAAAAGATGGAAAAGTCAAAGGCAAGAAAGGTCATATGGGTGCTTTGGACATCACAACTTGTACCAGTCACTCAGACTAAGAAAATCACAAGAAGCACAGCTAGCCAAATTCAGGCCGATAAGAAACTAGCTAAGAAATTGTCCAAAGAGCAGATTGCGGAAGAAGCCCGAATAAGTGAAGAAGAGAGAAGGGCAGAAAAATTGGCACAGGCAGAAGATCTGAAGAAGAAATTCAGATCGAGGGCGAAGAAAGGAAAGGCTGGAAAATCTGTACCAGAACCTCAGCTGCAAGCAAGAGTTGATGAGATCATTCCAAAAACAGTTGCACATGCTAAGAGGTTTGCGGAATGGAATAAGATCAGAAGCGAATGGCTTATGGATGCCTTTGTTCTGGATCAGAAAGCAGATTACTCATTTGACAGACTGGCATTTCAGAGATTCTATTTTGACATCCTGAGCAAAACGCACATAACTGATCCTCAGCAGGTCAATGATGTCAAATGGAAACTTTATCAGATTTTCAACGTCCCTCAAGATCAAAGAGAGATGCCAGAAGGATACAAGCCTAAAGAGTGAAGAATCAGAAAACTTCTCAGGATCAGCTGTTTTTAAATTCAAACTTTTCTGATGGAATATGTAATCGACAAATCTAATGAGAAAAGTTTATTTTCTGATCCTAAGACAAAATCTCATTGTCTTCTGATTATGTGCTCTTTACTTTTCTATATTTATCACTTGTGATTGGTTTCTCAAAGTGTTTTGGTTTCATCAAAAAGGGGGAAATTGTTGGGAAATTTAGAGTTTTGATGAAAGTTCTAAAACACATGTAATAGGACCAGTCAGACCTGTTAGCTGACTGATGTTTATATTACCGTTTATAGAATACCAGTTGATAATTATTGTATAGAACAACTGATGTTATAGATAGGTCACATATTGAGGGGGAACCACAATATTTATAGGTCAGATCTGAAGATATGAAGAACAGCTGATGTCCGACAGGCCAGAAGGCAAGAGAAGATCAGAAGATCAGATCGATCTGATCAAGTCAGATATCTCAGCTGAAGTCATGAAGCTCAAACTCAGAATACTTGAAGATCAGATGACTTCCAGAAGATCGGACCAGAAGACCTACATCAGCCGAGTCTGCTAGTTGAAGCTAAGTCAACCGACACCAGAAGACTCCATCAGGTAGACTGATCAGTTCTGACTGATCAGGTCAGCTCACCAGGTGAAAACTGATGTTTCACCTAATCATACGTCTATGATCTGAACAAGAAGAATGTCAACCTTAGTTGGAAGAACAACACTGAAAAGTGCATCTGTTAACCAATAAGAACGAGACAGGTATGATTGGAGCCGGCAATTACGGGATTTGGTGCTGCTTTCTCTAACGGCTATAAAAGACACTATTCATGCTTTCGGCCATGCCGTTCCTGAAGCACGTCACATCAATCCTGCAAGTCTACCTAATATAGCCTAAAATTCAAATTGCTCTCCAACTGCTCTTTGATTTCGAGGTCTATAAATATGGGATTACACTTCAGAGTGAAGACACGGAAACTATCAAGAAGCTCAAGCTATAATCAGATTTCCGCACGACGAACACGAACTTGAAGATTATTTTCTATAGTGTTCAATCCCATAAGTTCTTAGCATAGAAATCTTTTCATCTAGCTGATAGGCTACTTTAAGCACTAGAAAAGATTTCATAGTTGGAACCAAAACAATCTTATCCAAACCCAAAGTTAGGTTAAGTTGTTTAGCAAGATTTCAGACTAGGGTTTCTAGTTCTGATTTCTGGGATCGGTTGAGTGAGAACTCTTTAAATATCTGTTGGTGTACTGTGTTGGACTAACACAAAAATCTAAGTCCAGTTGGTTTAGTTGGTGCCCCTTGTGATAGGGAAGAGTGGACGTAGGACTGGTTTGTCCGAACCACTATAAATCTTGTGTGCCTTTACCTGCTTTGATTAACTGTTTACACAATCACACAACTATTAAAGCAGCATACATATTCTAAGTTAAGATCAGCTAGCACCAAGCTTCTGATCTGATCAAGTTTGACACTTTAGTCAACTGGTTAAAAGACTGACTTTGGAATCTGATTTATCAAAACTGGTTTTTCACACGGGTAAAACTTAGCTTCCGCACAAATCAGTTAAACTGATAGATATCTGAATCGATCTGCCTTGAGCGATTAGTAAGTTAGATATCGATCAAACCGATTCACTTGCACTCGATCAAAGCTAATCGCCATCACACCGATCAAGACGAAAAAAGTTTTCAGAAGTCTATTCACCCCTCCCCTCTAGACTTCTGCCCTCACAAAACCGTTCGGGACCTACATAGCTTACTAACTCAAACACACACAAGTGTTCAGACTACCACAAGTAGCTTACTAACTTCTTCTCTAGAGTTTTCTGGCTAACTCACTGTAGCTTACTAACTCTTTACAACTCCAACTCACCAACAAAATGTTGGAGAATTAATTGCCCGGATCTATTCAGGATGAATATTTAAATACAAATTTAATTCTAACAATTATTACTAGAATGAATTAATCCTATATTAATTCAAATAATAATTCAACAACAAATCATGCATATAAACAGTTCACATAAAACCTACGCATGCGGAATTACTACGAGTTTACGTGAACTAACCTCTTGGAATGGCAATGGTCTCGTCGATTAAACACACTAGAAAGCCTTCCCAAGTATTCCCTAGTCCTTGCTCATCAATCCTGTAAAAATTTGTTGCACCACCTTTGTGGATTTACTAATTTTTCCAGCACATGGAATTGTACTTGGGAATGAAACACTCATCCCCTATTTATAGAGGTGTGGTGGCCGATTTTTCCACATGGAATATGGAGGAAAAAATCTTTTCTTGATCTCCAAGAAATCTTGAATATATCTCATATATTATTTTCTCCTTAATTAAAATATTCCATAAAAATTCCACATTCTCTTGTTATGGTTATTTTCGAAAATTAAGGATAAAGATTCCAAGATTTGGATCTTCTTGAATTTATGAGATATTCTTGTATTCCAAGAATGCATATCTTCCATAATATTTTTTCAAGAAAATCTTTCTTTCCCTTAATTATTCAAAATTTTCGAAAATTTCATAGTAAATAACCAAGTGGGAGATTTCTTGAATTTAATGAGATAATCTTGTATTCCAAGAATACTTATCTTCATTCCATAACAAAATTCAAAGAAAATCTTTCTCCTTCTTTTATTTACTATTTTCGAAAAATATAGGAAAAATAGCAACAAAGATTTATTTTATTTTTAAACACCTTTTTCAGTTATTGGACTTTATGTTGGGCTACTTGAGGGGCCTTTAGGAGAATTAAGATTGGACCTTCCAATGGATCTTGAATTATCAATATTGAGCCACAATATTATTCAAGCCCATAAATATTAATTAATCCCACTACACAATTAATATTGCACTATCCATCTTAACCCATATTACGCCTAATATGGCTCCCTTGCTATTATTTCCCGTGTTTAAGATTATCTAGACCATTAATTAATTCAAGCCACTGAAATAGCTTTCCATTAATTAATATCTTTTATCCTTGGTAAAGGAACGGTTCAACATTATTATCCATACCGGAAACTAGTTCCACTTGCAAGATTTGGTATGATAAAACTTATGAACCTCCCAAGGGGGCAAATCGAACAAGGGTACTTGCACACGATTCTCCGTATTAAATCTTAGCAATCGCATGTGATGAATAATATTGCCCAAGATATAAAGTATTAAATCTCGTTGATTCTCTACCCGTAATAAGTCAAAGCAATAATCACTAACCGCACGCGATCCTATTTAAGGGACGAAGATTAAGAAATAACGAACCACTGAGGTCTAATTCTTCCTAGTTCAGTTCTGAAGAATTTATCCTCCTGTAGGTCCTATTTAGTGCATCAGTCATGCACTAGTGTAATCTCTTGGTCAAGACAAACCAATCTGAGCCTTACACTTCAACCTTTCATGATGGATTGTTCATTTCCATCTAGGTCGTGAATGGTGTACTTTTGGTTACAAGGAACTGTTAATTTAATCTTCTGTGATCTGGTATCACTAAATTAACTACAATGTAACACGTATTATTTATTGAACAGTTATATGCAAAGAAATATATGTAACATTCGATGATATTTAAAGCATCGATGATAAACAATTTATTTCAAAGAAATAAGTCCGAAATTGATCCGATTATAGAAAGTAAAAGCATACTTTCCAAAGATAATCCCAACAATCTCCCACTTATACTCAAAGTCTGTTTTTAAGTATACTACGTCATGTCTCTTGTAGTTCCTAATAGGTGACATCTAATGTCACCTACACGAACCTAATAATGTCTCCCACTTATACTCAAAGTTGATTGGCAACGGTCTTGACACCCATTCCTTCCACATGTCTCTCGAATGTATTCTGAGGCAGACCCTTTGTGAATGGATCTCGCTGGGTTGTCTTCTTCGACGCGATCTTTGCCAATTTATATCTCCTCTCTAAACGATTTCTCGTATAAGATGGTATTTTTTCAATGTGTTTGTTGGCCTTGTGGGCTCTTGGTTCCCTTTGAATTTGCATCTGTTAAAGATTGTCACAATAAAATGGTGATTGTCTTTGGGCAAATTCGGAACTACATCCAAGTCCACTAGGAAGTTCTTGAGCCAAACCGCTTCTTTCGCTGCCTCACAAGCAGCTACATATTCGGCTTCCATGGTAGAATCTGTGATGCATTTCTGCTTAACGCTTCTCCATGTCATGGCTCCTCCCCCCATGCAAAACACACTACCGGGAGGTAGATTTTTCGAATCTAAGTCCGATTGTAAATCCGAGTCCGTAGGCCGATGGGGATTAGACTATCTCGATCGATAAACCAACATTCTATCTCGAGTTCTTTTTTCGGATACTTGAGAATGTTTTTAATCGCCATTCAATGTTCCTTCCCGGGTTACTTTGATATCTTGCCATCATGCCAACGGCAAGCAGGATATCCTGGTCTCGCAACAACATTGCATACATAAGGCTTCCGATAAACCGAAGCATAAGGAATGCCTTTCATGTCATCTATCTCCTTTTTGTGTCTTAGGGCACATTTCCTTGATAGATGGATTCCATGCCTAAAAGGTACGGCCTTTCTTGAATCCTCATCTTGTCAATCGCTTTCAAGACAAAGGTGTCTATGTATGAAGCTTATGATAAGCCTATCATCCTTTTCTTGTGATCTCGAGTGATCTTGATCCCAAGGATGTGCCCGTTTCCCCTAAGTCCTTCATATCAAACCTGCTTTTGAAAGCCATGCCCTTACGCCCCGATAAAACCGTTACATCGTTCCCGATGAGCAGAATGTCATCTACGTATAGTACTAAGAATACCAATGCAGTTCCGACATGCTTTTTGTACACACAACTTTCGAACTCGTTTTGATCAAACCCATAAGACTTTATAACATGATCAAAACATTGGTTCCAAGCTCGATGCTTGTTTGAGTCCGTAAATGGACTTCATGAGCTTACAAACTAGGTGTTCTTGCCCTTTTCAATGAAGCCTTGGGGTTGTTGCATATAGATTTCTTCATCAAGACTTCCGTTAAGGAAAGCCGCCTTGACATCCATTTGCCGATTTCAAAATCGAGATCTTGAATCGACAAGAGAATTCGGATGGACTTTAGCATTGCTACAGGTGAAAAGGTTTCCTCATAGTCGATCCCTTCTTTCTGAGTATAACCTTTCGCCACAAGCCTTGCCTTGAAGGTTTCCACCTTCCCGTCCGGTCCTATTTTTCTCTTGTATACCCACTTGCAACCAATAGGTTTGACCCCATTAAGTGGTTCGACTAGCTCCCACACTTTGTTATGATCTATAGAACCCATTTCTGCTTTCATTGCCTTTTGCCAAGAAACTGCATCCTTGTCTTGGATTGCCTCATCATATGTCCATGGGTCTGATTCGTCATGTCCGGGAATCAAGTCCGAGGACTCTCCTATCCCCATGAATCTCTCGGGCTGTCTTACAACCCTCCCACTACGACGAGGTTCCGGTTGTGAAAGTGTGTTGTTTGGTATGTCATCTTGTATAGTTGGCAATGAGGTTAGCCCTCTTAGCTCATTTAAGGTAATCTCACTTCTGGGTCTTCTTTCGTTCATATAGTCTTCTTCCAAAAATTTAAAGTGGGTGCTTATTACCACCTTTTGATCTTCGGGACCATAGAACATACACCCTTTTGTTCCCTCGGAGTATCCTATAAACAACCTTAATTCTGATCGAGGATCCAATTTTCTGGCTTCCTTGTCCAACACGTAGGCCGGACACCCCCAAATTCTCATGTGTCTCAAATTGGGCTTGCGCCCGGTCCACAATTCTTTGGGAGTTTTGGGAACCGATTTGGATAGCACCAAGTTCAAAATGTAAGTCGCTGTTTCCAAGGCATGACCCCAGAACGACTTGGGAAGATTCGCATAACTCATCATTGATCTAACCATTTCCAAAAGAGTTATGTTTCTTCTCTCTGCAACCCCATTTTGTTGAGGGGTTCCGGTGCGATTAGTCGATACAATCCTTCATCCGATAAGTAGTTCAAAAACTCATCATTTGAGGTACTCGCCTCCACGATCAGATCGTAGAGACTTGATACATTTTTTCCTATGATTCTCTGCTTGAGCCTTAAATTCTTTGAATTTCTCAAAGGTCTCAGATTTATGCTTCATAAGGAAAATATAACCGTACCTTGAGTAGTCATCAATAAAAGTGATGAAATACTCATAAACTCCTCTTGGTTTGGTTGACATTGGACCACATACATCTGTGTGAACGATTTATAACACTTCTTTGGCTCTATTCCCCTTGGCTCCGAATGCCCTCTTGGTCATTTTACCCTCCAAACATGATTCGCAGGTTGGAATTGGTTCAACTTGGAGAAACTCCAGTGAACCGTCTTTCACCAACCTTTGGATCCTCTTTAGATTAATATGTCCCAATCTTAGATGCCATGGAAGTGTTTTGTTCACGTCTGATGAACGTTTTCTTTTATTGGAAACAATTGATGTGTTATAGGATGCATTTCGTGAGTGGTGTGCACAGTTAATTGTATAGAGATTACTTGACAACGTTCCATGACAGATAAATTTATCATAAAGAGAAATGGTAACAACTTTATCAAAAGTAACCGAATATCCATCAAGGTAAAGTTTAGAAACCGAAATTAAATTCTTTCTAAAATTCGGAATGTAAAGAACATCTCTTAAAATAAAAACTCTGTCTTCAAAAGACAGGTGCACTTTTCCCACTGCTTCAGCTGCCACTCTCGTAGCATCGCCCAGTGTGATGAGGATCTCACTCCCACTAAGTTGTCGGGTCCGCTTGAACCCCTGTAAAGTGAAACAAACATGATCAGTGGATCCCGTATCCACCACCCATAAATGGGAGGCATACGCCGCTAAGCAAGTTTCAACAACTAGTGCGTGAGAATTACCTTTCTTTCCATTCCTTTTGGGATTGGAACAGGCTCACCTCCAATGTCCTTTTTCACCGCATTTGAAGCACCTCCCCTTACCTGGCTTGCTCACTCCTCCACCTCCCTTCACCTTTTCTTTGCCTTTGGCAACACTTGAGTTCACTTGCTTGTGGCTTTTGTCTTTTTTCTTGTTCTTACCACCCCTTGGCCTAGAAGAAGAAGAAGGTCCATTTGCCACCAAGGCTTGGCTCTTTTGCCCCAATATCGCCTCTGTCGAGACCAAAGCTTGCAATAGATCAGGCATCGAGAACTTCTAATTATTCATCTGGTAGTTCAGCCTGAACTGTTCAAAACTTTTCGGCAAAGAGTGGAGCACGAAATCGATTTGGGTCTCGATGTCATATTCAGCGCCAAGTACCTCAAGTTTGTTAAGGTGAGCCATCATCTGGAGAACGTGCTCCCTTATGGGCGTTCCCTCCACCATTTTCATAGAGAGCAAGTCCCTCATGGTGATTTGACGAGCCACACGGTTCTGATGTTGAAACATCACTTTAAGACTAGTCATGATGTCTGCAGCGGTCTCAACGTTCTGGTGTTGGTGTTGCAACACATCTGACATTGAAGCCAAGATGGTACACTTTGCCATTTCGTTGGAACGTTCCCAGTCAGCATACTCTTTCTTAATCAATTTAGTTGACTCATCATTTGGCTTTTCTGGTTTAGGTGTAGTGAGAACCCAGTTATGGCTTTGTGCAGTGAGGATAATAGTAAGTTTACGACTCCAATCAACGAAGTTTTCACCAGTAAGCAAATTGTATTTAAGTATATTGAACAGAGGATTAAAAGGTTGCGACATGATGAACTGAAATAAATAATAATATGCATAAGCACAAATATATCACAAAATTTGATCACATGTTTCATATTAAAATCTCAAAAAAAATATGAACATGCATCAGCCAACATCTCAAAACAGTTTAAATAAGCCACGTGGGGTGGGTCATTATTTAAACACATTCAAGCAGGTTACAAACAAGAACAGTTACAAACCTTTAATATCCAGATTAATAGTTGGCTCCCACTTGACCAATATAAAATTGACAGGGACTTCGGGGAAGTATATTCATATCAATTTTATACCTAAGTAATAACCATGATTAAATACAGAATTATTATTTTGCTTTGATCGAGCCTCGTGGGGAGGGTCATCATCGCCACTAGTATAATCCACAATCATCCATTTGGAATTTATTCATGTGAAAGCTATCTTTTGACCGTCCCGTGGGGGGAATTTCTCCAAAAGAATTCACAAATAAATAAATCATGGAGGTCAAAATTAATTCAATTTTATTATCCGGAATAAAATTGTCAATTAATTGTTTAAGCATACTTAGTAATTTTTGAAAGTGAGATTTTTCAAAACATTTTCTCATGCATCGCAAATTTAAACACCATTTAAATAAGCATAAAACAATGCATAAACATCAAGACAAAAAATTAAACATATTGGGCACATATATGCAATTGTCATGGTTAATTTTTGTCATGTCTTGATCTTGAGAAATCGTCTTCATAGCCTTCATCGTTCGTCTCGAAAAGCTCCCACTTGACCGTCTTAAAAAAAACGTCTTATCAAGCCACGTCATCGACCAGCTCGCGGGTCGGAGTGCCCACCTAGCACTCCCTCGGCCGTGTCGAGTGGAGTCCGTGTCTTGCGCTTCCCCGAAACGCCCGAAACCGTCACGGCGGAATCACGCCCGCTTCGGCAAGCGGTGGGTGTCAGCGGTGCAGTCATCGGCGCTGCGCCATACTGATGCTTTCGCCGCCCGCCCATCTTGCGTCGTACCGATGCCGCCTGTAGATGTCACGCCGCATCATGGCCTTTGTATTAACGTGCAGCAATCGCTGCGCCCGACCCTACGCCCGGCGTCGCGCGCCCTCTTTAAACGCTCCGCCCGCCGCAATTTCGCCCTCGTCGTACACCATTTGATCCGTAGCGCTTCGGCCCCTCTCGGTCTCGCCCAGCGCCCATGTCGCGCCCGCCCGGCATCCCGCGTCGCAAAGCGTGCCTTGCCCGGCATGTTCGCGGCAGCATCTTTCGCATCTGTCACCTTAGGATCTGTTTTTAATTAACCGTCCTCACTTACGGTTTCCAATGCGAGTTGAATTTATTTACAAAAAATAAATAAACCTAGATCTAGACTAGTCTATTACATTGATCAAATCAAACAAATTCTAATCTACTCGTGGATTTTCTCACTAGGCAAAACGAATTCGAACGAATCGAATTAAAAAACCACAATTTATATGCATGCATAAATAAAACACATTAAATTCCATGACAATTGGATACCTGCAAAAAAGATCTAACAATTCTACTATCCAATTTCAAATTTAATGAAAACGAATTAAATTATAATTTAAAATTTAGAGCCCGAAACCGAGGCTCTGATACCAGTTGTTGGAGAATTAATTGTCCGGATCTATTCGGGATGAATATTTAAATACAAATTTAATTATAACAATTATTACTAGCATGAATTAATCCTATATTAATTCAAATAATAATTCAACAACAAATCATGCATATAAACAGTTCACATAAAACCAACGCATGTGGAATTACTACGAGTTTACGTGAACTAACCTCTTGGAATGGCAATGGTCTCGTCGATTAAACACACCAAAAATCCTTCCCAAGTATTCCCTAGTCCTTGCTCGTCAATCCGATGGAAGGAAGCTCGCTAACAATTAACAAAAGGGAAAATAAAATTTTGTTGCACCACCTTTGTGGATTTACTAATTTTTCCAGCACATGGAATTGTACTTGTGAATGAAACAATCATCCCCTGTTTATAGAGGTGTGGTGGCCAATTTTTCCACATTGAATAGGGAGGAAAAAATCTTTTCTTGATCTCCAAGAAATCTTGAATATATCTCATATATTTTTTTCTCCTTAATTAAAATATTCCATAAAAATCCCACATTCTCTTTTTATGGTTATTTTCGAAAATTAAGGATAAAGATTCCAAGATTTGGATCTTCTTGAATTTATGAGATATTCTTGTATTCCAAGAATACATATCTTCCATAATATCTTTTCAAGAAAATCAAGAAAATCTTTATTTCTCTTAATTATTCAAAATTTTCGAAAATTTCATAGTAAATAACCAAGTGGGAGATTTCTTGAATTTAATGAGATAATCTTGTATTCCAAGAATACTTATCTTCATTCCATAACAAAATTCAAAGAAAATCTTTCTCCTTCTTTTATTTACTATTTTCGAAAAATATAGAAAAAATAGCAACAAAGATTTATTTTATTTTTAAACACCTTTTTCAGTTATTGGACTTTATGTTGGGCTACTTGAGGGGCCTTTAGGAGAATTGAGATTGGATCTTCCAATGGATCTTGAATTATCAATATTGAGCCACAATATTATTCAAGCCCATAAATATTAATTAATCCCACTACATAATTAATATTGCACTATCCATCTTAACCCATATTACAGTTAATATGGCTCCCGGTTATTATTTCCCGTGTTTAAGATTATCTAGCCCATTAATTAATTCAAGCCACTGAAATAGATTTCCATTAATTAATATCTTTTATCCTTGGTAAAGGAACGGTTCAACATTATTATCCATATCGGAAACTAGTTCCACTTGCAAGATTTGGTATGATAAAACTTATGAACCTCCCAAGGGGGCAAATTGAACAAGCGTACTTGCACACGATTCTCCGTATTAAATCTTAGCAATCGCATGTGACCAATAATATTGCCCAAGATATAAAGTATTGAATCTCGTTGATTCTCTACCCGTAATAAGTCAAAGCAATAATCACTAACCACACGCGATCCTATTTTAGGGACGAAGATTAAGAAATAACGAACCACTGAGGTCTAATTCTTCCTAGTTCAGTTCTGAAGAATTTGTCCTCATGTAGGTCCTATTCAGTGCATCAGTCATGCAATAGTGTAATCTCTTGGTCAAGACAAACCAATCTGAGCCTTACACTTCAACCTTTCACGATGGATTATTCATTTCCATCTAGGTCGTGAATGGTGTACTTTTGGTTACAAGGAACTGTTAATTTAATTTTCTGTGATCTGGTATCACTAAATTAACTACAAAGTAACACGTACTATTTATTGAACAGTTATGCGGTAAATATATGTAACATTCAATGATATTTAAAGCATCAGTGATAAATAATTTATTTCAGTAAATAAGTCCGAAATTCAGTCTGTTTATACAAAGTAAAAGCATACTTTCCAGTATAATCCCAACACAAAACACACACAAACTACCTTAACAAAGGGTTTGGGTTTTGGGTTGGTTTCCAACTAGGGTGAGATATCCTTTACAATAAGAACGAATGCAAAGGCTATGATATCTCTTCTATGCTTTAGATATATCTATCACTCTAGGCTTAGAATAGTGAGCTCTCTCCAATGTGAAACACTTGGGAAATTCTAGGTTTTTCGAGTGTTTCAATTTGCAATAATACGAATGAGCTCTTGAGTTGCTTTGAAATTTCCCGTAACCTCTCAATGAAAAAGGTCACTAGTATTTATAGGCAACTTCACCAAGGTCACTCTTGAAAAATTATCCGTTGGAGGAGATAGCTTCATGAGTTTCCCCTTATGGTGTTTGATGAACGGCTATATTTAGGGTTTGAATACTCCTTTGCATGTTTTAGGAAATATGCAGTCATGTAGCCAATCACCAATTTTTGCAGTCTGGAACATAGTACTACTGACATGATTCAGAGTCCTGTCGCTTTTCGATGGTCGATAAAAAAGCACGATGTTGTCTTCCTCTGATTGGTTTTTGTCTTCAGTAAATGTAGACAAACATAACGGCTCTTTTTGGTCAATCTCTCTGAATGAGATAACCTTAAACAACACTTAGACTTAGTTCCTTTTGTCTGCATATGAATGTTTTGGGCAATATCTACTTTTCTGAATATTTGTGTTTTTCTCAATTTTGTAGTCTTCAGATAGATATTATTCAGTGCCTTTGAACATTCAGGTTATACTGAGTATTCAGTATCTTACTTAGTCTCCGATAACATCGGGTCTTCAAGATATCTTGATGACATCTTTGAGTCTTGATGTCTTCAACAACTTCTTGAGTCTTGATGTCTTCGATGACATCTTGAGTCTTGATGTCTTCTGACATCTTGAGTCTTCATGTCTTTCATGACATCTTGAGTCTTCAGTGTCTTCAGTGACATACTGATTCTTCACTGTCTTCAAAATCTAACCTGATCTATATCTGCTGACTATACATGGTGCAGATAACTTCCTGAATAATATATACTAAATCCTGACTCAGTCTATCAAGATTATCCTGAACATGTCATACTCAGGGTTTTTGGGATCTAATCAAAACTTCTTTATTAAATTCATCTCCCAACACAGTTCAAGTCTAAAACCAGAGGGAATATTAAATAACATACATTTAATATTAAATAAACAATAATATTAAATCAATACTGAATATTATCTGAGCATTATGTCCTTACAATGGATTGTCTCTAGGACACTAACACTAACAATTACTACCACCCACATGTATCTTTAATACTATTATTACTAGGAACGGACCCGTGCACACACAATTAACTTAAAAGTCATAATAATATAAAATTTGAAAATCTCCATAATGACAACGTGTGAGAAACATTTGTAATAACTCAAAATTCATATATAAACTCAACATAAAGTATTAAAAGAAATGAATATCAGAGAGAACTAAGTGAGTTAATTTACTCAACCGATTAGAGCACCATTACCTAGTCTGTGAGATCATGGATTTGAGTAATCATTTGCCCCATCAAAAAAGAAAAAAAAATGGCAATGAAGACCCAATGAAGACCCAACCTCCCTCCATCCTTCCACCCCCATACCCCTGCCACCCATCCACCACCCTTACCCACCTCATAATAAAAAAAATTAAAATATAATTATTTTATTAAAATTTAAACAAAAAAATTATTTTAAATTGTCAAATATGTTATAAATTTAACTAATCAAAAACTTTAACATCTTATAAATTACATAAAAATTACATCTTATTAGCTCTTAAAATAACTTATAAGATATTAGAGTTTATAAGATCTTTAAAATAAACTTAGTTAATCCATTATTATTTATTCCAAACCTTGACCAAAAAACGAAAAATTATTCCAAAGATATTCTTCCAAATTACACTATGAAATTTGTGAATTAATATCATTGTAGTTTATGTAAATATATTTGATCAGTCTAAATACTGAAGAGTATAAATCATAAAATCATGATCAATTTAAATACCAAATATTTTTTTCCATTATTATTTGTAAACATTTATTCCAATTTTTTTTTCTATTTTTTCCTAGATATCAAGATTGTTTCCATTATTATTTGTTAATATTTATTTCAAAGATTTTTTTATTTTTTTTTCAAAGTTTTTTCTCAATTCATTATTATTTGTTAATATTTTTTCTTCTCAGTATTATTTGTTAATATTTATTCTAAAGATTTTTTCTCAATTTATTATTAATTTTTTTTTCAATTCATTATTATTTGTTAATATTTTTTTCCCAAGATTCTTTTCTCAATTTGACAATAGTTTTTTGTGGAAAAATACAATGGTTTCTAAATTTGGGGTAGTTTCTTCTATTATATATATATATATATATATATATATATATATATATATATATAGATAATAACCTTTTTAAAGTTATAATATCTGATGATTTATCATCTTCGAATAGTAAAACTTGCATATTGCATTTATAAATTATTAAAATTTTTAAAAATATGACTAAAGTTGAATTAAACTAATAAAACTAATTTTTAAAATAATTAATTTAAAAGTAAAAATATGATTTTTTTTTATTTAATACCGCGTAATATATGGGGCTACATTCCATTATATATATATATTTATGTATCTATATTATATTACATATATTTTATTTAGATTTTTTTAATCATATTTCTAACTTTCTTAATATTCACAATAAATATTAACATATAATAATAAATAATTAATAGACTACTAAATAATGGATAATTACTAAGATATTTATTTACATATACATTATTAAGATATTATTATCTGGATTCGAGAAACATAATTAGCTGAATAATCATTATATTTTTTGTCTATTTATAATTTTATGATTATTCATATGTGATGTGACACAAATAATGCCTATTTTTTAGATGATGACATGTGTACAAGGACAATGAGATTATGACACCTCGATAGATACTCTTGAGGGTCCTTGTGAGGCTAGATCTTCAAGAGCTTTGGATCATTGTCGAGGTGGAATAGAATTGACCAGACATCGAAGAATATTTGACTAAGGACAAGACTCATAAGAATTGAGCAATGAAATAATGTCACGTTTGAGAGATAGTTAGGCCTTCCCACACATTGGGGGAAGGATATTCCTCCAGTACCCTGAGAAGGATAGTGGTTAACCCAATAAAGGATATGGTAGACAGACCAAAGAGAAGACTGACTTGGTCAAAATCGGGAAGCAGAAAGTATAATGAGCAATGTTTATGCAAGAGGTAGGTTAGGGAAAATATGTTCAGAAGCTTAGGAAAAGACAGAGGTGGTTGAGATATTCTTGAGTGAAGAGGGTTGGGGAAGTCGTGGACTTAGCCCACTAAATCCACGAAAGGTAAGAGAGTTGAGCAATGACATCCAGGAATTATATATAGATCGTTCAACATTCATTTCATGACGTGAACACATATATACATGATTTTACTATGAATTAGAGGGTAAAAGTATTCATATCATCTTTGTTTACTTATAGTGGAAACACGAGAGATTCGTGAGGAAATCTTGAATGAGATTGATATTGAGGAGCGTTCTCGTCCTTGAATTCTCTTCACTCATTATTAACGTGATTTTTCGGTCATCAAACTTGAGCGTCAGAGTGCTCGTGTCAGAGAATCCTCTGGCATATTTTGCAGGTACTTATTGATCAAGGAGTGGAGCTTGTTCATGTTAGCAATCCATCATCTCTCCATAAAAATTCATTCCACGAGGTCGTGGGTTCGATTCTTGCAAGTGTGTTTATTTTGCATTTATCAAGTGGGATCGTCCGGCTGAACCTATCTAAGCTAAGGCGTAAGATTGTTTGTTTATCTTTTTGAAATACGATAATGGTTGGTGAAACAGGAGGAGATCCTTAGCTGGGAAAGGAAGGGGTGCGGGATCTGGAATGCCCCTATCATCTTAGTTGGGACTTGGGAGTTTTCCTGGGGTAGGGAGGGGGGAATCAACAACTTCAGTTCCTCCTCTTGCTCCAGGAATACTCCCACACCTGTTGGAACGGGGTCTACTAATATTTCTTCTCCTCCAACTCTATCGGGGGGTACATCCATACCGATCGAGAAAGTATGCTAGATTCGGGTGTTGTCGAAGATCCAGTGGCGGAAGTTACCCCTACTCCCATATACATGGGTGGTGGTGAAGGAGCATCACCAGCTGCCGGAAGAGGCAATTCGGGCCCTTCTCTTTAACAGGTCCCTAATGGAGCGAATATCATCTCGGTTACAATAAGTCAACTCAATCACTTGGTGGAAAAAACGACTGAGGCTTCTTTTGCAGAGAAAGCAGCGACATAGATGAATCTAACCTCCGCAAAAGGAGGTTGTGAGCATGGAGGCCCTCTTGAGTCATCCCAGATTCCTTCTAGGGTAACTAAGGAGGGACGTGCATAAAAGAAGTTGGAAGAAGAGCATGAGGCTAAACAAAAGGCCACAGGCAAAGACAAGATGAGATCAAGAAAATCGAAGACCAGAGTGGAGATGGAAACAAATGGGGACAAAACCCAGCGAAGCAAGGAGGTATGAGGACTCAAAATAACCCCGTTCGAGAGGATGGCACATTGGATATAAAATCAATAATGGGTATCATGTGAGTCTTAATGTTAGTGTCCTAGAGACAATCCATTGTAAGGGCATAGTACTCAGATAATATTCAGTGTTGGTTTAATATTATTATTAATTTAATATTAAATATATGGCGTTGCACTTATTAGAATATTATGTTTGATTGTTTGCATTTGTTCTTATCTGTGTTCCCATGAGTCACTACTGTCATTGAGTGTGTGAGAACTCAGATGACTTAAGCACGATTCTCAAATAGCCCAATCAAGGATCATCAAGAATGGGATATTGATGATGCAATGGAGATTGGTGTGCAATATGCATCATACTCTTACAGAGTGTAGTAAGATCTCACTTACTACGAGATACTAGGTATCTCATGATGGATGCACAAATACCTTAGAGGGTATTGGTATATCCATCCGAGAAACCGTTTGATATAGTTCCACTATATGTGTCTACGGGTATCTCGGTTAGTGGGAGAGATGTGATACTTCTTTCACTTGAGGTCAATACGCACGGCATGTGTGGAGTGATGAACTTTGACCATGACCGATGCTTGTGTTAGTGTTAGTGTCCTAGAGACAATCCATTGTAAGGACATAATACTCAGATAATATTCAGTGTTGGTTTAATATTATTGTTTATTAATATTAAATGTATGGCATCACACTCATTAGAATATTATGTTTGATTATTTGCATTTATTCTTATCTGTGTTCCCTTGAATCACTGCTGTCATTGAGTGAAGTGAGAACTCAGATGACTTAAGCATGATTCTCAAATAGCCCGGATCGAGGATCATCAAGAATGAGATATTGATGATGCAATGGAGATTGGTGTGTGATCTGCATCATACTCTTAGAGAGTGTAGTAGGATCTCATATACTACGAGATACTAGGTATCTCATGATGGATGCACAAATACCTTAGAGGGTATTGGTATACCCATCCGAGCAACCGTTTGATGTAGTTTCACTATATGTGTCTATGGGTGTCTCGGTTAGTGGGAGCGATGCGATACTCCTTTAACTTGAGGTTAATATGCACGACATGTGTGGAGTGATGAACTTTGACCATGACCGATGGTTGCACCCGCCTATGGGTTGATATGGCTTGGATTGGGTTCATCACGAAATGCATGTGTGTGGTAGTTGAGTCAAGAAAATGATTCATTCCTCAAAGTGGATTTAGAGAGAATACTCATCTTCTCATCATAATTGGATCAAAGTCATTGACCAATGCACGTCAACTTGGACTTTGTGGCCAAGTGTGACATAAGTGATTAATTAGTGATTGGAGATAAATTGGTTAAGTTATTTGAATACACACTTCATCATATTCAAGATTAATCGAGTATTCATGAATTAAAGGAAGAAATTGCAATAGCCCATCTTACAGTTACAGGTAGTTGCACGTTTCTCGCAACGTACCTCATATATTGAGAATGTCTGATTTATTATTTAGGGTTCAATCAAAACTGTTAGTTTGACTAATCGCTCGATATATGAGGGCCTATGGGTCTCACAAGAAATTGAATTTAATATTTAATTTATGGAGAATTAATAATATATTAATTTAGAATTAATTATTATTACTATTTAATTAAATTATATTTAATTAAATAGGAATCCCAAATAATATTATGGAATATTATTGTAGGAAAATATCCATAGGGAAAAACATATCTTTAAGATTTGTTTTGCAAGATTAGGAATTATCTTCCTAATAAAGATAGCTTAAGATTTAAGCCAGTCTCTCCCTATATAGATGACTTCCCTAGATTCATTATTTATTACAACAAGAAAACCTAGTTTCTCCATAAAATCTAGAATAGGAATTTTCCTAGCAAATTCCGTCTCGGATTCAACGATGGCAAATCTGTGCAGATCTGTTCCCGGGGATTACGTGGATACCATAGTTGTGAAATCTTCTATCGAATTACTATAAGGTTTCTCGTTATGATTATTGTAATCATTTATGTAATTATATGTTCGTTGTTGGTGAACTGTTTATTTCGGTTGTGCTTGTATTACGTGTTTACGTGCCTCTAAATTTCAAAGTGGTATCAGAGCTTCAGGCTCTTTGTTATAATTGCTTTTGATTTTTAAAAATTAAATTTTTTTTAATAACCAAGGGGCACGGTTCTTTTGAAGAAGCCGCACCCCATATTTTCTTTTTTTTTCTTGGTTTTGGGGCTTGTTGCCTTCGTCCCCAACCCAAATTAGGGTTTACCCCACGATTGGGGTTTCCGCCTCTGCTCACTCTCTGTTTCATGGTAGGCGGTGCTACATCGCGTCGTCGGCCCGTAAATTTGGCCCAGGCGTCGATGCCTCGCGGCGCGTCGGCTTTATGGCGTGGCTCGCGATGCTCCGTCGTTATTCCCGGTCTCCGCCGACCTACGCAATTCCCGTCGCGGTCGCCCTCCACAGTGCCGTATCTATTCCGCGGCGGTGTGCTGAAGTGCTTTTCGAGACTTGGCGGTGTATGCAATTGATGGACTTCATGTCTTGTGCTGGAATCGGGGCGACTTCGATGTGGCGGCGCCCGCTTCGTTCGTCTCTCTCGATTCACTCTGGTTTCGAACCAATCTTCGACCAAGGGGCCGCGGCTCCGCCGCCCGCCCCCTTTTAGCCGTTAAATGACCACGAGATCGCCCGTCTGTTGGGCATGTAAATCGGCGACTTCGAATTAAACTTCGATCTTGCCGTTGCCGCATTCTTGAATGCTTTGGTTTTTATCGCCCTGTTTTTTGAACATTTAATACGGGCGATTTTGTTTTTGGTTCTTAGTTCGATTTAATGGATTAATTAATTGGATTAATTGTGATGAAACCGAAATTCTGGAATTTGGCTGATTTGGGTGTTTAAATTGTTCGGATTGGATTCGATATGGAAATGGTAATGATGTAGGAGGGTTGTTTTGCAAATTCGATTTGAGACAGGCCCTCCCGTGCAAATTTTAGAAATTGCACCTGAGCCCCCGGGAATAAAATAATAAATAAATTAAATTGTAATTTTTTTAAATTAAGTTTAAAATTCTGAAAATGAATTGGTTCGACCAAAAATAATTAATTAGATTAATTGTGTTTTAATAATCTTAGATTTGGAACTTTAATTGGACTTAAAGTTTATTTTTCAAAGAAGATTTATTAAAACCCAGTGTTAACTAGTTTACTCGTTTAAATTAGTTAACTCATTTTATGGTCCGTATTATAATTGTTTGGGTAGGCGGCGCCCAATATTTATCGGACTGTGTTAACTGCTTGGGTAGACGGCGCCCAAATATTTGTTAGTCCGTATGTATCATGTTTGGGTAGGCGGCGCCCGTAATTGCTTAAATGTGACTTAGATATCATGATGGATCCCGATTAAGCAATTAATACCCGCCTTTAAAAATGTTCCTCACTATAATATGATTTTCTCATTAATTTGATAAGATGTCTTCCATCAAAATTTAAAGTAAACCGGAGATTTCGTTCCAATGAGTACTTAAAGACCCTCGTCTTTTGCTCGGATCTACATATAGCGGGACTTTTATAGGGACATGTAATGTCGCCGCTTGATGGTTGTAAATCAACTTAACTTTGTTTCGCTAGCCCTCGCGGGGAACAAAGGGTAAGGGACATCAGTCGAACTGGGTTCGACAAACTAGGAATTGCAATTTTGCAATTGGTTTGGAGACCTACCAGTTATGCTATTATAATGATCAGCCCTCGCTGGGATTGTGATAGTAGTAATGTGGATCCTAGTCCATTATGATTTATATTAGATATAAATTCGTACTTTTCCGATGAGGTCGTTAAGTATGTGAAAATAATGGAAACAAAGTAAATTTAAAGGCCATATTTATTTTGATTGCTGAATATTGATTATAGGAATTATGTGTTTTAATTTCCATTTTATTTTATTTCTCTAGAATTGTTGAAATGAATAACTTGTCATTGAGAAGCGTTTTGGAAACAAACAAGTTGGCTGGGCCAAACTTTCTCGACTGGCACCGAAACGTTCGTTTGGTGCTCAAGCAAAAAAACACTGAGTATGTGTTGGACACGCCAATCCCTACTACCCCGGAGGCTGGTACTGAAGAAGCCGAGGTGTTTGACGCCGAGGCTCAAAAGAAGCATCAAGAGGATGCTTCCCAGGCTCAGTGTGTTATGCTACTCGGTATGACTCCCGAGTTGCAAAGGCCCGGATTCTGCTGGTATCTACCAGTGGTGCTGACAGCGAAGCCCACATCTGGCCTAGTGCAGGTCATGGCGTACATGATGGATCCAATTGCAGATGCATATGGTATATCCTTCATGTGCTGGATATCAGTGTCTGTGGAAGGACAATCTTTCTTAGACAGCTTTATCCCATGGCATGCTGGCAGAGAACCTCTCTTAGAGTTCTTCATCGCAAATCGCTTCAACACCTTGTCTATGTAGGTTTACTGTGACAGCCCCAACATCTTCTTGGATCTATCCCAATGGATCTTAATCCCTAAGATGTAGCAGGCTTCACTAAGATTCTTCATCATGAAGGTCTTTGACAACCATTCTTTCACAGACTGCATGAGTGGGATACTGTTTCCCATAATGAGTATGTCATCAACATACACAACTATGAAAACAATATTCTTCCCACAGCATTTTCGATAGACGCACGGATCTTCCAAAATTCTGATGAAGTCAAATGATTTGACAGCCTCATCAAAATGGATATTCCAACTCCTAGAAGCTTGCTTCAATCCATAAATGGATCGTTAAGCTTGCACACAAGATTAGACTTTGGCTTTGATATAAAACCTTCAGGTTGAGTCATAAACACTTCCTTATCAATGTTGCCATTGAGAAAAGTTGTTTTGACGTCCATCTGCAAATCTCATAATCTAGATATGTTGCTACCGCAAGTAAAATTCGGATTGGATTTGATATTTGCAACTGGTGAGAAAGTCTCGTCATAGTCAATGTCTTCGCACTGACTATAACCTTTCGCCACCAACCTAGCCTTGTAGGTCTGTACTTTGTCATTTGCATCAGTCTTAAGCTTGAAGACCCATTTGCAACCTATGGGTCTAACCTCTTTCGGCAATTCAACCAAGTCCCAAACTTGATTGACGTACATCGAGTCCATCTCGGATTTCATGGCTTCATGCCACTTCTTTGAGTTAACATCTAATGTTGCCTCAGTGTAAGTTCTAGGTTCGTCTTTATCCGGGATCTCCACATCATCATGTTCCTCTACGAGGAAACCATAATATCTGGTGATCGTATTACGAACTCTAGTGGACTTACGGAGTTGTAATTGTTCAGGCTGCACATTCTGATCATGAAAATTTTGTGGTGCAGCGATTTCATCGTTGACCGGGCAGGCTTCAAGAGCGACACTTCCGGATGCTCCTTGAGCACTTCCGGATGCCTCTTGAGCGGGAGTTTGAACTATGCTATTCTCATTCAGCCTACTTGGAGTTCATTGCTCGGGCAATGCAACTCCAATTACGCTCCAACTGGGTGAAAGAGGATCACTATGTGATAAACTTCCACCATGTGAGCTACTGAATGCTCCCACTGATTCTTTGACATATTGCTTTGACAAGATATCAGTCTCTTTGTTAATTTCTGGTTTTTGAATATCTTCAAGTTCTATCGTCTTAAAGCCTTGTTCCTTGAAGATGTAATCTTTTTCAAGGAATTTGGCCTGCCTAGAAACAACTAATGTTTGTTTCTCGGGTAGATAGGAATAATATCCTCTAGTCTCCTAAGGATATCCCACAAAGTAACCCTTTTCACCTTTTGATTCCAACTTATCAGTGAGCATTTTCTTCACAAACGCGGGGTAACCCCACGTTCTCACGTGAGAGAAATTTGGCTTCTTGCCATGCCAAAGTTCGTACGGTGTGTGCTCAACTCATTTGGATGGAATCATATTCAAAATGTAGATTGAGGTTTGGATCGCATATCTCCATAAGAATGTTGGAAGAGAGGAAAAGCTCATCATGGACCTTACCATGTCTAACAAGGTTCGGTTTCTCCTCTCGGACACTCCATTCATTTGGGGTGTGCCATGAGGAGTCCATTGTGATTGGATTCCATGTAACTTCAGATAATCAGTGAATTCATGGCTGAGATATTCTCCTCCTCGAATCGATCGAATAGTCTTAATACTCTTACTAAGATGCTTCTCTACTTCAGCTTAATACTCCCTGAATTTCTCAAAAGACTCGGATTTTTGTTTCATTAGATACACATACCCGAACCTAGAGAAATCATCAGTAAAAGTTATGAAGTACCCAAAGTGACCCCTAGCTAGAGTGGGCAGTGGTCCACAAACGTCAATGTGGATCAACTCTAGAACTTCTTTGGCATGAACCCCTTTTCCAAAAAAGGGTTTATTGATCATTTTGCCCTTGAGACAAGATTCGCAATTACCATTAGACTCAAAGTCGAATGGGGTTAAGTAGTCTAACTTTATTAACCTTGCAATCCTTTTCTCATTTGCATGACCAAGTCTACAATGCCACAAGTAAGTCAGGTTTTCATGATTACTAAGTTTGAGTAGTTTGTTTTGTATATTAAGAATATTATGTCCACAATGCAACAAGTATAAACCATTCGATAAAGGAGCATTCCCATACAAATCACCATTAAGCAAAAAATAACAATTATTATTTGTAAAATGGAAGAAAAAACCTTCAATGTCTAACATCGGAATAGAAATAATGTTGCGGGTAATAGAAGGAACAAAATTAACAATTATTCAGTTCAAGTCTAAAACCAGAGGGTAAGTCTAAAACATAAACGCCAACACGTTCAGCAGCAACTCTAGCTCCATTCCCAACGTGTAGGGCAACTTCACCCAGCCTAACTGCCCTGCTATGCTTGAGACCCTGCACATTTACAAATGTGTGAGCCACAACCAGTATCTAATACCCAATAGTTAGTATCATTTGTGGACATGTTTATCTCACTAGCAAACATACCTGTTCCAGAGGCTAAGACACCTTGTGTCTTCTTTTCAGCTGCTAGAACCTTACAGTCCTTCTTCCAATGCCATTCTGCTTGCAGTGGAGGCATACATCCTTGTCCATCCTCTCCTTCTTTTGAATCCCACCTTTGGTCTTAAGGAAGCTAGGCTTGGAGCCTTTCTTTGTCTTGCCCCTTCGCTTCTTCTTTCCTTTCGGAGCATAATAAGTAGAGGCACTCACCATGAGCACGGGCTTTTCCTTAGCAGTGGAAGACTCAAAAGTCTTTAGCATGTTATGTAGCTCGGGCATAGTCGATTTCGTCTTATTCATATTACAGTTTACCACGAAACTCGAGTATGAATCGGGAAGTGACTGGAGAATGGCATAAACAGCAACGTTGTTGTTGAGCTCAATGCCCAAACGACCAAGTTTCTCGATCAACCCAATCATCTTCAATACATGAGGAGAAACATTCCCTCCCTCAGACATCCGACATCTAAACAGATCTCTCATCACCTCATAAATGTTGGGGAATTAATTGTCCGGATCTATTCGGGATGAATATTTAAATACAAATTTAATTCTAATAATTATTACTAGCATGAATTAATCCTATATTAATTCAAATAATAATTCAACAATAAATCATGCATATAAATACGTCACATAAATCCTACGCATGCGGAATTGCTAGTAGTTTACGTGAACTAACCTTTTGGAGTGACAACCTTTGAGAAGATGGATCCCGTTCACACGAACACACCTAAAGGCCTTCTCAAGTATTCCCTCGTCCTTGTTCGACAATCCGGTGGTAGGATGCTCGCGAACAATTAACAAAAGGAAAAATAAAATTTTGTTGCACCACCTTTGTGGATTTCTAATTTTTCCAACACACGAAATTACTTGGGGATGAAAAATTCATCCCCTATTTATAATAGGGAGGGTGGCCGATTTTTTTTGTATGAATAAGATGGAAAAATCTTGATCTCCAAGAAATCTTGAATATATATCATATATTCTTTTCTCCATATTAAAAATATTCCATGGAATTTTCGAAAATAAGGCCAAGATTTTCAAGATTGAGATCTTCTTGAATTTATGAGATATTCTTGTATTCCAAGAATACATATCTTCCATAATATCTTTTCAAGAAAATCACATTCCAAGAATAAATAGCCAAGTGGGAGATTTTTTGAATTTAATGAGATAAACTTGTATTCCAAGAATACTTATCCTCATTCCATAACAAAATTCAAAGAAAATCTTTCTCCCTCTTTTATTTATCTATTTTCGAAAAAAATTGGAAAAATAGGCAACAATATTTTATTTTATTTTAAACACTTTTTTCAGTTATTGGACTTTATGTTGAGCTACTTGAGGGGCCTTTAAGAGAATTAAGATTGGACCTTCCAATGGACCTTTAATTTCCATTATTGAGCCACAATATTATTCAAGCCCATAAATATTAATTAATCCCACTACATAATTAATATTGCACTATCCATCTTAACCCATATTACTGTTAATATGGCTCATGGTTATTATTTCCCGTGTTTAAAATTATCCTGTCCATTAATTAATTTAGGCCACTGAAATAGCTTCACTTTAATTAACATCTTTTTCCTTGGTCAAGGAACGGCTCAACATTATTATCCATACAGGAAACTAATTCCACTTGCAAGATTTAGTATGATAAAACTTCTGAGTCTCTCAATGGGACAAATCAACAAGACGTACTTGCACACGTTTCACCGTATTAAATCTTAGCAATAGTCGTGTAACCAATAACATTGCCCAAGATATAAGGTATTGAATCTCATTGATTCTCTTCCCAACATAAGCCAAAGCAATGGTTATAAATTCCACATGATCCTATTTAAGGGACGGAGATTAAGAAATAATGAACCACTGAGGTCTAATTCTTCTATATTCAGTACTGAAGAATTTATCCTCATGTAGGTCCTATTCAGTGCATCATAATGAACTAGTGCAATCTCTTGGTCAAGACAAGCCAATCTGAGCCTTTCACTTCAACCTTTCACGATGGATTGTTCATTTCCATCTGGTTTGTGAATTATGTACTTTTTAGTTACAAGGGATTGTTAATTTAATCTTCTGTGATCTGGTATCACTAAATTAACTACAATGTAACACGTACTATTTATTGAACAGTTATGCAGTAAATATATGTAACATTCAACAATATTTAGAGGATCGGTGATAAATAATTTATTTCAGCAAATAAGACAGAAATTCAGTCTAGTTACACAAAGTAAAAGCATACTTCCAGTATAACCCCAACAATAAATCTCGGAACGAGATTCAGAATCAAAGAGATCTTTCAGATGCTTGATCATCTCAAAGGGAAGCATCCTGTCATGCTGCCTTTGCAACTCGGGAGTCATCCCGAGTAGCACAACACACTGAGCCTGGGAAGCATCCTCTTGATGCTTCTTTTGAGTCTCGGTGTCAAACGCCTCATACTCTTCAGTACCAGTCTCCGGGGTAGTAGGGATTGGCGTGTCCAACACATACTCAATCTTCTCTTGTCTGAGCACCAAACGAAAGTTTCGGTGCCAGTCGAGAAAGTTTGGCCCAGCCAATTTATTCGTTTCCAAAACGCTTCTCAATGACAAGTTATTCATTTCAACAATCCTAGAGAAATAAAATAAAACGGGAATTAAAACACATAATTCCTATGATCAATATTCAACAATCAAAATAAATATGGCCTTTAAATTTATTTTGTTTCCATTATTTTCACATACTTAACGACCTCATTGGAAAGTATGAATTTATATCTAATATAAATCATAATGGACTAGGATCCACATTACTACCATCATAATCCCTGCGAGGGTTGATCATTACAATAGCGAGGGTTGATGTCACTTACCCTTTGTTCCCCGCGAGGGCTAGCGAAACAAAGTTAAGTTAGTTTACAACCATCAAGTGGCGACATTTCATGTTCCTATAAAAGTCCCGTTAGATATAGATCCGAGCAAAAGACAAGGGTCTTTAAGTAGTCATTGGAATGAAATCTCCGGTTTACTTTTAATTTTGATGGAAGACATCTTATCAAATTAATGAGAAAACCATATTTTAGTGAGGAATGTTTTTAAAGACGGGGTATTAATTGCTTAATCAAGATCCAACATGTTAATCTACATCACAGTTGAGCAATTATTGGGGGCCGCCTACCTAAACATGATTTACATGGACTAACATTTATATGGGCGCCGTCTACGCAAACAATTAATAGTGTCCGACAATTATTGGGCGCCGCCTACCCAAACAATTATAATGCGGACTATAAAAGCGTTACCAAATTAAATTAAACAGGTTAACAAGTGAGATTTCAATAATCCTTTTAAAACTAAATTTAAAATCCAATTTTAAATTCAATTCTTGATTATTAAAATTAATAATTAATTCAATTAATTATAAAATAAAATCCAATTTTATTTTAGGTTTTTAAAATTAATCCTAATTAATTTTAGAAAACCAGATTTTTTATTTATTTATTCGCAAGGGCTCAAGTGCAATTTAGTAAATCTTTCCACGGAGGGGTCCATTAGAAATCCAATTTGCAAGACGGCCCCTCCCTCATCACTGCCCGGAAACCATCCGTCAATCGGGACATCCGATACCAATAATTTCAACTTCGGTTCATCACGAATAACCCAATTAGTCGATTGAACAGTCAAAATTTCATCATTCAATCCAATTGAATAGCGAAACCAGTACAAGGACAAAACTCAAACGAACGAAATCAGTAACACGCAAGACTGAAAAATGACGATTCTCAGAAGACGTCGAATTCCAGAAGCAATCGAAACTGAAATCGCACGAAAAATCAGTATGAGTATAATCGTTAATCAAGCAACAACCCAAAACGGAAACTGGAAACCACAGAAAACCATCGGAAACCAGAAACCAGAAAAAGTGGGCGAACGCGTCGCAAAATCAAAGTCGGGGTCCGATGCGAGTCGCCACCGCCGCCTCAGCGCGCGGGCGACTCGCCATCGTGTTCAAAGGATAGCGCGTCGAAGACGATGGATCGTGCGCGGAGCCGCGAACCAAGAGAACTGGTTCCAAACCAGAATCGCAAAGAAGACAATCGAATTGGTGGCGCGCCGCCTCAACTCACTTCAAATGGCGCACCGCCGCGAAAAGACACGAAGAACAAAGGCAGAGCAAAATCGACGGAGAAATCGTGCGGCGTGAGTCACGAGCTCCCGCACGCGTCGCGAGGCCATGGAGCCTAGCACCGGCCTCGAGCGATACGGCGTAGCTTCGCGTCTGCGTGAACGAGGTGGAGCAGCAGCGGCCTTCTCCTAGAGAAAACCCTAGAAATCGATTTGAGGGTTTTGCTCAAAGAAGATGACCCGTGAAAAATAAACAAGGGGTGTGGTCAAGACTATAACAAAACGACCGTGCCCCACTTTGAATAAAAGAAAAATTATTTATTCACAACAAAATTTTAATTATGCAATTAAGTTAGAGAGCCTGAAGCTCTGATACAACTGTTGGAATTTAAAGGCACGTAAACACGTAATACATGCGCAGCGGAAATAGACAGTTCACCAACAACGAACATATAATTGCATAAACGATTACAATAATCATAATGAGAAACCTTACAGTGATTCGATAGCAGATTTCTCAACTATAGTATCCACGTAATCCCCGTGGACAAATCTGCACAGATTTGCCAGCGTTGAATCTGAGTTGAAAATTGCTAGGAAAATTCTTATTCTAGATTTTATGGAGAAACTAAGTTTTCTTGTTGTAGTAAATAATGAATCCCGGGATGTTATATATATAGGGAGAGATTGGCTTAAATCTTAAGCAATCTTTATTAGGAAGATAATTCCTAATCTTGCAAAACAAATCTCAAAAATATGTTTTTCCCTACGGATATTTTCCTACAATAATATTCCATAATATTTTTTGGGATTCATATTTAATTAAATCTAATTTAATTAAATAATAATAATAATTAATTCTAAATTAATATATTATTAATTCTCCATAAATTAAATATTAAATCTAATTTAATACTTAATCAACCAACTATAATCCGTACACGGGGTTTACTTGTTTTGTGACCCATAGGCCCTCATATATCGAGCAATTAGTCAAACTAACGGTCTTAATTGAACCCTAGACAATAAATCAGACATTCTCAATATATGAGGTACGTTGCGAGAAACATGCAACTACCTGTAACTGAAACATGGGCTATTGCAATTTCCTCCTTTCATTCACGAATACTCGATTAGTATTGAACATGATGAAGTGTCTATTCAATAACTTAATCAATTTATCTCGAATCACTAATTGATCATTCATGTCACACTTGGCCACAAAGTCCAAGTTGACGTGCATTGGCCAATGACTTTGATCCAATTATGATGAGAAGATGAGTATTCTATCTAAATTCACTTTGAGGAATGAATCATTTTCTTGGCTCAACTACCACGTAGATGCACTTCGTGATGAACTCAATCCAAGTCATATCTACCCATAGACGGGTGCAAGCGTCGGTCATGGTCAAAGTTCATCACTCCACACATGTCGTGCGTATTGACCTCAAGTCAAAGGAGTATCGCATTGCTCCCACTAACCGAGACACCCGTAGACACATATAGTGGAACTACATCAAACGGTTTCTCGGATGGGTACACCAATACCCTCTAAGGTATTTGTGCATCCACCATGAGATACCTAGTATCTCGTAGTAAGTGAGATCTTATTACACTCTCTAAGAGTATGATGCAGATCGCACACCAATCTCCATTGCATCATCAATATCCCATTCTTGATGATCCTTGATCGGGGCCATTTGAGAATCATGTTTAAGTCATCTGAGTTCTCACTTCACTCAATGACAGCATTGATTCAAGGGAACACAGATAAGAACAAATGCAAACAATCAAACATAATATTCTAATGAGTGTAATGTCATACATTTAATATTAAACAAACAGTAATATTAAACCAACACTGAATATTATCTGAGTATTATGTCCTTATAATGGATTGTCTCTAGGACACTAACACTAACACAAAGTTCATCACTCCACACATGTCGTGTGTATTGACCTCAAGTGAAAGGAGTATCGCATCGCTCCCACTAACCGAGACACCCGTAGACACATATAGTGGAACTACATCAAACGGTTTCTCGAATGGGTATACCAATACCCTCTAAGGTATTTGTGCATCCAACATGAGATACCTAGTATCTCGTAGTAAGTGAGATCTTACTACACTCTTTAAGAGTATGATGCAGATCGCACACCAATCTCCATTGCATCATCAATATCTCATTCTTGATGATCCTCGATTGGGGCTATTTGAGAATCACGTTTAAGTCATCTAAGTTCTTACACACTCAATGACAGTAGTGACCCAAGGGAACACAAAAAAGAACAAATGCAAATAATCAAACTATTCTCATTACGGACATCAAAACTGTCAAGCAGTATTAATAGGAATAATTTTCATTATCCCCAACCAAGCGGGCCTAAATGTTTTTTGAATTTTTTTTTTCATATTTCCCATTTTTAATTCTTACCCCAAAAAACACAAGAACGCATATTTGTTTACCCAGTTTGTCATAATTGACTACTTCGGGACAATACAAGCCAAGAAGATTTCTCTTTGGGTTAACCCCTTTTTAAAAGATTACATGATAAGGATTACAAACCCCAATGGGCCTCTTAATGAGTCCTAATATATGATAAATATTGGAGATACAAAATTTCCAAATCTCTTGTCTTGCGTCGAGGATCTCGCGATACGATCTTCCTTTTCTTAATTATCTTCCTTGCATATTTACCTGTTATGAGGCGACTTTGGCACAAACTCTTCTCACGCCGCCCTACAGGCAAGCTTGCCTCGAAGTCGCTTGCTTCCCTAGTCTTGGAGGTCGCCTTTTGGCAAAGTCGCCCTTACGCCGAAGGTCGCCCCACAATACCTTGTGAAATACTCATATAAAGGACACGTGTCGTACTTGTTGTAATTATAACAAAATTTGGGCTCTTTTTCTAGATGTGTTGGTCAACCTAATTCACAGTTCGTCTTGTAACTTAGTCGTGTTTAATTCTACTCGTATATTTCTACTTTTTAAATTTTTGTCACACTTTCGCTGGAACATTAAAGATTTTCTCGATTCTTCCACATAAAACCAAATTCCCAGAGTCGTGATAATTAGATTGAGAAATTAGAGGTAGCAATAGAATGGTTGGACGAGACGAAGAGATAATTTGGTGTAGGACACAACCTTCAACTCACAGGCCGAGAATTTCCCAAAATCGGTCATAACTCATAATTAAAAATTCACTATTGAATTGTGATTTGTCAAAAAAAAATAAAAATCCAGAGTTACGATAATCAGAGTTAGATGGGAAGTAAATGGAATGGACGCGACGAAGAGTTTGGTGTATTTTCCAGTGAAATGGACCAAAATCGACACCTGAAGGACCAAAGTTGTAAATGTAAACATAAGAGTTTGAATAACGAATGATCTCATAGCTTTGACCTCAAATAGATTTAGTTCCATAAGTTTTTTTATCGTCGATTTAGTCTCAATAACTTTGACAATATCCATGTATAGAACTATATTTGAAAACGACCAAAGTTATAGGATGATCTATATCATGATTTTCCTTAGGTTTCCTATTGGCCATTGTCTTATCATGTATTAAGGATCAATATTACAAATTCATATGTTATTTAAGTTGAATTTAATTTTGTTTCTTTATAGTTTTTTTTTTCAATCAATTTGATCTATTTTAGTGTGGATATTAATATTTTTACCTGAAATTTCAATTTTTCCCAATTTATAATTGGACTTGAATAAAGATAAAGGATAATTTTGGATATTAAAAGCCCGTTTGATATGAGTTTAGAATAAGAATGATATATGTATCATTATGAGGTTAATCACTAAGGAGTTAGGGATTGCATTGTTACTACTTTGTTAAAAAATTATGAAGCAGTGTTATTGAGATAACTCTTCATTCATCCAATTACCCTCTACCAAGTGGGCCATAAATTATACGTACCAGGGTTCTATGACGACCTTATCCTGATTCATGAGTGGCCAGAGAATCTCCATCCTCATTTCGAGTCAAAAACTTGCACATGGGCGCCAGGGAGTAGTGCCGCTCGTCTCCGCCGTCTGGAAGCGCTGTCAGGCTGTAGTTAACGACGGAATAGGTTGCGAGTAGCCGGAGAATTCTATCGATCATGGAAGCTGCTTCAGGATTGTTTGTTGGAAGCTGTGAAGCGATTTCAGAAGCAGAAGCAGAATTAGCTTTTTTGATGAGTTCAAGAAGATCGAGTTCTATGGCGGATTTGAGCACCATTGGAACTTGGAAACACCGAAGCAGAAGCCAGTTGCATGGCTGATAAGAACGAGGCTTCTTCTTCATCCATTGAATTCATTGAGAGATCTTTTTCTGGTTTCATCAACTTTCTATATTGAGGTAGTGGGATTTAAATCAAAATCGCCCCATAATTTGTACCTTTATTGAAATTGTCCCATAATTATCAATTTTTTTAATTTAATCTCACATGTATTCAATTTGATACAATTTAATCTCAAAACGTCGGAGGTCGCTCAAAATTGTGTCTTATATATTATGGTTAAAATTGGGGACGCGTGTAGGACATGTGCTCAAAAAGACGTTGTTTTGAGCAATTTTGAGTGACCTCCGACGATTTGGGACTAAATTTGATCAAATTAAATACATGAGAGATTAAATTAAAAAAATTGATAATTATGGAACTATTTTAGTAAAAGTGCAAAATTATGGGATTATTTTTATTTAATTCCCGGAGGTAGTGATTAGGAGGAGTTTGGCGTGAAAGGAGAGAGTAAGTAAACCCTTAAAAATAGAGAATTAACGGGACAAGAAAGGAAAATAAGAAGATAAAATGGGGAAAATAAAGAATTAAAGAAAGAAGAAAGGACAAAACGGAGCATTAAAAGGGAATTAAGTGAATAGGGGGAATTAAAGGAATGAGTTTGGCGTGAAAGGAAAAGATAAAGAAAATCACACGTTACAATTGTATTAGATTACACTTTTTATTTCACGGCGTCAATTAAATCTAGTGTTAAATTTTAATTATATTAACATGCATGTTTCAACTAAAGAAGTAAATCTAATTCATCAACCAACAATCTAATTAAGTAAACAAGTAATCTAATTCACCAACTAACAATCTAATTTAATTCAACCAACAATATTATTTAACAATACTCCCTCCCTACGTTCGTAAATAAATTATCGTTTAGTTTTTTCTTGGTGGAATTATGAAAAAGTATGTATTAATAAGTTTGACCTTAATTAATGAATAATATTCTTACCACATCCACTGATTTTAACTTGCAATAAAAAAAAATCTCTTTCCCATGAGAAAAGTAAGAATGAGAGAGAATTAATTAACAAATGAATGTAAGAAATTATAGGAATATTTTTCCAAAGTTAAAATAGGGTAAAATTGGGAGAAATGGTGAAAAAAAACTAAAAAACATCATGTAACTATGTACAAGCATAAGATGCTAAAAGGTCATCCCCTATATACTAATATATAGGGAGTTCTTTTTGCTAACATGTCAACTTTTCCTTCATTTTAATGATGTGTTGTATTTTTTAAAAAATGTATATCCAAATGTAAATATAGCAATGAGTTGGTGTGTCTGATAATTAATGAACATTGAGTATCATAAGTTTTTAATAGTTTTAATTTTAATTTTTAAAGAAACAAATAAATGAAAGAAATGTTATAAGACTAGAGAAATATTTGACTATTTTAATGTAGGGTTAATTCTAAATAAATACACAATCTTTAGATCAAGTGTCAATTTAATCACAACCTTCAGGATTATAGTGAAAAAGTTCAACCTTAATTTTTCAGTTTTTATTTGTGTCATTGTACTATTGACTAATTTGACTTGATGATCAACCTTTTCAGTTTTGCGGCAATACTTCACTTTGAGCTCCTAAAATAGGAAATATTGCATGTGCAACTATATAAGACCACATCCATTATATTAGCGTCAAATAAACACATGATCCTTAGTTATATATGGGTCATTTTTATTGGGGAATTTTTTATATATTATTATTATTATTATCGAATTGCAACAATTTAGGTACACAATTAGGTTACTGATCAAAGTACTCTCCCACATGCCCATTGTATATGACATACATACTTAGTATATTTTGTGTCACTATTTGGGGCACCTTAATTCTAAATGACACATCTTGAACCTAAACATTTATTTCTTTATTAAAGATCCAACTAAATTTCAACCCTTTGTAATTCTTCGTTATTTTATCCGCTCTATCCTTCAATTTGATAATCTTCGGCCCTAGGCTGCACACAAAATCTTGTTCACGCCTTGCATCATCGCTTAATCCCTCTAGCTTCTCCAATCTCCACCTTCCGATCAAGAACTCCAAAATATCCACATAATCTTTGGCATTATAAACCCCAATTTTATCGGCTATGAGCGAGAAATGCTCGAACAAATGTGGGTCCCGCCCATCCGCCATTAAGTGAGCTGGCATTACGATTTTCTTTCGCATCATTGTTCCTATGGCTAGCATGGCTTCATTCGGGTCGATTTCAAGAAGCATTTCAATAATTTTGATGTAGGCATTTTCGTGACGCTTTTCATCGGCTGCAATTGTCCCACATGTGCGTGCGATAATCGGATCCCCGGATTTGAGTGCAAGTCGACCCGTGTTTCCGTGTGATATAAATGTAGCACGCTCTTGGAACGATGTGTACACAAATGCTACCCATCCCGCGTCCTATATATTTATATAAATAGTCACTATACATGAATTGATGGAAGATTATTATGTGTGTATGTTCGGAAGTCATTTTTATCAATCTAAATTGGATTGCCTTTTTAATTAAAAAATTCTCAGAAGATTTGACATTTAATGATGGAAATTCTATCATTTAGTTAGAGAATTTTTTAGAAGATTTAACATTTAATGATGGAAATTTCTATTATTTAGTTAGAAAATTTATAATGATGGGAATATTGTCAGGTCAATTTTTTTTATAATGAAAATCGGTGAATAATTCTAAATACACTGACAACATAATTAAAAAGAAGTTCGTGTGAAACGGTCTCATACATGAAAAGTGGTACAAACTAATATAAATCAACATCTATTTCTTTTAAGTGTAAAAACGTCATGTTCGTGTGAGACCGCCTCATACACATAAGTGTGTCTCTTGTTTTTTTCCAATTGCATCATGTATTATTCAATATTGACCAGTTGCATGCAAAATGTACATTGTTTTAGTTGTATTTTCCGGCCAAAAGAAAATTTACAATTTGATAAAAAGGGGCATGTAATATAGGTGGAAAAAAATGATATTAACACCTAGACAAATTAAAAAAGTATTGGCGTGCAACGTCACGTGAGCGACTTTTGACTGAAAAAAAATGATACACGTTGCAACGGGTCAATATCAAGTAGTAACTGATGCAATCACAAAAAAGATAAAAGAAATATATATATAGGCGTTCCAGTTTGACAAAAGGAGTAATATCAAGGGACTTGACTATAAATAGTTTAACATAAAAATAAAATTAAAGTTCTTTATGTAATAAAGTTTGTAATCTTCTTTTTTTCACTCTACCATTATTCCATTATTTCATTATTTTAATCTGTACCAACATCATTTCACCTCGTACCACCCTTATTTCAATCCTGTGCCATCATATATACATTGTGTATTGACGTTATTTTAGCTAGTACCGCCATTCAATTAACCGCATACCGCTTTCATTTCAGCCCGTACAACTATTAAATTAACTCCGTGTCACCCTTATTTTAATCTCGTACCACCATTGTTTAAGTTCGTATCACAATTTAATTCAACGCGTGCCATCGTTTTTAAGTTTGTACCATAATTTAATTAAACTCGTACCACATTTTTTTTCAATTTTTTATTGGCTACATTGAGGGTAAAATAGTCCAAAAAATTATTCTTGTGGCTTAAAAAAATGAAACTAAAAATTTGAATAAAAAGGAACTTTTTAAATGAGAAACGATCACTTACCATTTCATTTCCAATCAAGTGATGTATTGTCCTTTCAATCATCACCATATCCACTCCAATCAAGTAATGTATTGTCCTTTCAATCATCACCATATCCACCCGGCCCGAAAGATAAAGATATGTCTTAGGGTATGTTTTGAAACTCTTAAAACAGCTTTTAGAATCACTTATTTTCAAAAGTTGTGAGAGGGAGCTTTGAAAATAAGTGCTTCTGGAAGTTGTTTTAAGTGTTTCAAAACACGCCCTTAAGCAAATCACCATGTCGGTTCTCCTCAGCCGTCCAACCCTTAAGCCAAGTAGCCCACGCGGTCGCGCCCGACCCGATATCATCCCGAACCGCATCCAGACTAGTCAACATAGTTTCGTAAGTTGGCAGTGCTTCTTCAGTAATCATATCTCCAACCAACACCACGAAATATTCATCCGGAAGCTCTTTCGTACGATCATGTAAGGCCCGAACTTCATCCACGAACTCGTTGGGCCGGGTTGGGTCAGGAAGAAATTCACTGGGCTGCCAGCTCTTTTCGACGGGCTTGAGAATTGGGAGTATGTTTTTAGTGGCCCATGATTCGAGTGACTTGAATACTTCAACTTTTTCCGCTGGCATTGGGTGAAGAATTTTTTTGGGCCGCTGGGTGGTGGTGGCGGCGACCGGTGATGATCGCCCGGCCACCTCCACCACATGGCATGGATGCAAGTGGTGTAACTCCCAAACTTTGCATGGCTTTAATTTGCACTTATGGTGAGTGTTTTTTTTTTCCTTTCTTATTATTGGAAAATAAACCACCTGATGAGTGATGAGCAATTTAAGTGAAAGATGTTGGCATTTATAAGAACTTCATAAATAATTTGACCAAATTATGGGTAGGAGAACAGTTGCGTCATTATAACTCTAATGAGGTAGCATATTAAATTATAATTAATAGTGTTAATTAAAACTATTAAATTAACAACCCGAAAGAATTTTATCTTTAAAAGTCCGAATTAATTACTTGTAAAAATATGTGAAATTAATTTTTTAATTTAATTTTTCTTAACACTCCTCCTCACTTATGGGCTTAACTCTCTTACTCCACAGTTTAATACGTTGGCTTGGCTATGTTGGAAATTTGGTAAATGAGAAATGATATTCTCAATATTGTTGTAACTCGATAAATTGTACAAGGAAAGGGAAAAGGGGAAAGGGAAAGTCTTTATCCCACATTGAAAAATGAGAAGAAAATGAATGGATATATAAGTAAAGACCCACGTGTGTGCTGTAAAATAAGTGTCATGATTATGCTATAATCTCCACGCGGGCGCACAGAAAATGCAAATCATGACTGAAATTTGCCTTTGAGGCGTGACGTATGAACTTGTGTGCGAGCGCGACCTGCGTACATGAAAATGTCACACCGATTTATCCTGTTGTGATTGTGCTATACTAGCACTACATGAAAATGTCACACCGATTTATCCTGTTGTGATTGTGCTATATTAGCACCGAGAGTGAGGAACGTATTTATGTCACATCGATTTATCTTGTTGTGATTGTGTTATATTGATTTATCTTGTTGTGATTGTATTATATTAGCACTGAAAGTGAGGGACGTATTGAAAAATCATGGATAAAACATTTAAAATTTAAAACAAAAAGGACAAAACGAAGGAAATTTCTAATATTTTATTTTTTTTTAACTCGAATTATTTAGTTATTTTGACTTTACTTGTAATTTCCAATTTTTAGTTCAGTGAATAAGTTTTACCAAAAAAAACAAAGAAAAAAAGACTAAAATGTGAATTTTAAAAATTCGATTATATTTCGGCGATTGTACCAATTAATCTGATCTTCAATTAAATTTTAATTTTATAAAGACAAACACTTATATAAAAAATGAAATATTGCATATATAGATCAAAATATGTGCAATATTCGTCTTCTTCTTCCGCTTTCTTCTTTCTCATCAAGTTGCAATCTGTGTTGGATCTTCTTCCCAGCAATATTTCATGGAAGAATCTTCTTCACGTTCTCAATTCTTCCATGACAATTATCCATTATGTTTTCAGATCATTCATTCCCTTAGTTTTTCGCTGATTTTTTTATGACTATGTTCTTTAAATTTGGTAACATGAAATGTCATCGAAGGTAGGTGAAATACTTTTAATTGAAAATCTTTTGCGGCGGGTCCACTCCAAGCTATATATATATTAGATCTGGAAGATTATATAGCCTATTTGGTAGAACGAGTTAACATTTGTGAGTAAATTTTTTTTTTTAACGTAACAAAATAAATGGACTCCATTTACTTTAAAAATAAAAATTAAATTGAATATAATAAGGTGTGATAAAATAGAGGATGGAGAGTGAATTATTTTATTTTATCCCTCATTTATTTGAGTGTAATTGAAATAATTTAATTTATAATTTTACTGATATACCCCTATCTTTCCTTCTCAAAGTCCTTTGTTCGTTTTAAATGTTTCTTTTTAAGTTGTTCTCCTCCAAACTCAACCAATTTAACTAATTTCAAAGAAAATTAAAAATTCTGATTGGGTTTGCTTTCTAAATATGGAACAGATTTGATTTTGGTCTCATTTTTTTTCAAATTATGCAACCAAATCACCTCGTTCTAAAATTTAAAATAATCATCAAATGAATAAATTAATTCAAAAGCTCATATCTCTTAAAATGGAGATTTTAATCTATATTGTTAGTAAGTTTTTCTTCTACAATGAATCAGTTACACCAAATTCCTTGCTGCAATTAATTTAAAAAATCAAATATTAGCTAGTATTTGAGAACGCCGGAACTATGAGCGATTCCGGCTACAGAATACATTACCGGAAATGAGAGCACAGAAAACAAATAAAAAAATTAAAGAAAAAAAGAAGAAGGATTTGAGAGCGTCGAAACTGAAAGTAGAACAGACAACAAAAAATATACCTGAACCGAGAGCACCGGAGACAAACGAAAAATTCAAATACAAAAAGTTTAGAATCTAAGAACAAACCAAAAATTAGAATCTAAGAGCACCAGATTTGTAACGTGGCGCGACTATGAACAAGGAGTTTGGAGGAACTGATAATGAATACAGAGAGAGAAACTGGAAGGAAGAACGGTTCTTCGGTTATATAGAAGAGAAGACCGGTCTTTTTGAAGATTACATGAGATTTAATTTTTTTTTGTTTATTGAAGGATACTCGTGTAACATTCATCATATCCCAAAAAAAAATAAAAAAAATTATCACACCTCTTTTGGTATGATATGTTATAAACTTAGAATTGAAAAATTCCGGGTCATGGAATAATAAAAAGATTTTCATCAATCAAATTAGATAAATGATAATATTAAATAATTAATTGTTATTCAATCTTATTATTCAAAATAAACGCAGCCTTAGAGTTAGAAATTATTTAAAAATTATAATTATAATTAATTTGTGACAAAAAAACTTGATTTTCACGGTGATAATCTCAAAATCCTACCTTCTCCTGTTTTCTTGGAACCTATTCTACCATTCTCAACAATCGTGATTCGTTGTTGTCACACTTCCCTATCTCCCTCTATCGTAGCCAAAAATAAGATGTTAATTACTCTGTTAATTCAAAGCTAGCCTCTAAGGATGAGTTTCTGTGACTAGGAGAATGATGTTACTGTAAAATGTAAATTCTGATGGGTATCTCACGGGAAAAAAAGGTTTTTTGGTCCCATAACTTTCCTGTAATCTGTTTTTGGTCCCAAAATATTTAACTATCCAATTTTGGTCTCATAACTATTGTGTTTGTCCAATTTTGATCTCATTTTCGCCGGAAAAATAAAAACGACGTCATTTTCGTTCAAAAATTGGGGAACTCCGATCTCGCGTGTGTCCAAATTGTCGTTTGTCCAATTTTGATCTCATAATTATTGTATTTGTCCAATTTTGGTCTCATAACTATTGTGTTTGTCCAATTTTTGTCCCATATTTATTTCTTTTAATTTTAATTTTAGTTGTAGCATAATTTTAGTTACTGCATAATTTTAATAATCTTAATATTAATTAAATTTTTTATTTAAATTTATTGTTTGAATTAACTAGGAATGAAAAAAATAAAAAATAAACAGTCAGCATCCATATCACACGTGCGATCGGAGATTGGACGTGTGACGTCGTTTTCGTTCAAAAATTGGGGGATCTCCGATCGCGCGTGTGGCGTGGACACTGACTGTTTATTTATTTATTTATTTTTTACTCCATTTATTATACATCTAGGTAATTCAAACAATAAATTTAAATACAAAATTAAATTAATATTAAGATTAAATACCTGCAACTTAAAAGAATAATTAAAATTATGTAGTAACTAAATTATGGTACAACTAAAATTAAAATTAGAAGAAACAAACATGGGACCAAAATTGGACAAACACAATAGTTATGTGACCAAAATTGGACAAACGCAATAGTTATGTGACCAAAATTGGACACACGCGCGATCGGAGATCCCCAATTTTTGAACGAAAACGACGTCGTTTTTGTTTTTCCGGCGAAAATGGGACCAAAATTGGACAAACGCAATAATAATAGGACCAAAATTTGATAGTTAAATATTTTGAAAACAAAAACAGATTACAGAAAAATTATGGGACTAAAAAACTTTTTTTCTCATATCTCATGTAACCATATCCTATTGAATGAAAAATGCCTTTTCTTATCAATAAAAGAAAAATGTTACTCCATGAATTTGTGTACATGTTATCTATTTTTACTTCATAACACCTTTGCATTTTCTGTTGTGTAATATTGTTATGTGATTAATATAATACAGTCATAAATTTATGTGTGCTACCCTATTTTTACTTCATAATAGCCCATGTTTTCTGTGGTGTAATAATGTTATGTTATTAATGTAATATTGTTATGTGATTAGTGTTAGACAATTATGAAAATAGGTTCAATTTTAAATGTAATACTGTTACGTTTTTGTGAACCTGCAGAAAATAGGTCAAACCAGTGAAAAATGGGCCAAACCCACGAAATTGAAGCTTCCTTTATTTTTGTCTTGATTTTCAACGTGAAAATCAAAATTAATTTTCACAAGAGACCAACTCTTAATCCGTGATCATATTTCGCGGCCGACTAGACAACTTTAAATTTCTATATTGAGCTTTTTTTTTTTTGAAGGCTAAATAAATTGTGCTTATTGCTGAGCTATAGCACATAAATTAAATTGAATGCCTATATATGCTAATATTTAGCGCGGTTCATGGTAGGATCTTTGAAAAATAAGTTAATTTTGATATACTATTGAAATATTATAAACAAGCTATGGAAACTATTGCTACAAATTAATGCTAAAATTTTCCAATCAAAATTGAATTTATCATTATATATGATATTCTGGATTTATATATATATATATATATATATATATATATATATATATATATATATATATATATATATATATTTAATTGCTTAATTCCCCTATTATAATTTAAATAATTAAACTTAGTTATTTTGTGTTGCCATTTTTCATCTTCTTATTTATTATTGTATAGTTAATTACTTCAAAATATTTTATGAGTTCTAAGACAAATATATTAATTAAAATTCCATAAATTGTATTGTTTCTCTATTGGATTAAATTTGTATTACTGACATTTCTAGTTCAGATTACTTTAGTTCGCTAGTTATGTGTATATCTATTGCTAATGCTCAATCTAAAGAATCAAGTTGAAATGATAACGAGATCGAATGATTGTTTTATTATATACTTTGAAAGTTATATTTTTCAAAGCGTTTGTATTTTGTAATGAAGTTGCAATGCATGCAATGCTTTCAAAGTATGAAAAAAAAGAAGAGGAATGTTATATTTTTAGATTTATTTTAGTTTTATATTTATAATGGCCCCTGGTCGCAAATCCATCTCCGTCACTAATTAGTTACAAACACTTTAATTTATTATATATCAAAACCAGTTCTTATTATATAGGTGAAAATTTTTAATTGAAAATTTGGTGCAGCGATTCCAAGCTATATGTAGATTAGATTTGGAAGGTTATATATACAGCATATGGTTAGCTCTTGTACGCACTGAGTGCACCGTACATTTTATAGTATATTTTAGATATTTTTACTAAAATTTACAACTTGTTACATTAAAATGTACAATTACATTTTACAAATGCAAAATGCGTATTTCAATATAATAAATCGTAAACTTCAGTACAAATTTTTTTATTTTTTTTAAATATACTATACAATACACGTTGTACTTGGTGCACAGAAAATTCATTGATAGCTATTTGGCAGTTCGAGTTAAGACCTGTGAGTAAATTCTTTGTAGACATACAAAAGTAGTTAGAGTTAGATAATATTTAAAGATTACAATTAATTGTGACGACGTTTGGGGGCCGACTACACAACCTTAAATTGATAATTTGTGCTTAAAGGCTAAGCTATAGCACATAAATTAAATTGAATGCCTATATATGCTAATATTTAGTGCAATTCATGGTGGTAGGAACTCTGAAATATTTGAGTTCGTGATGATATTCAAATATTTTAAAATTCGAGTGTTCATATTCATATCGAAACAAATGATCTGTATGAGTTATATTTTTTACCTATGGGTCGGAAACGAATTGGGTCTGATCGAAACACATTAACGTGGAGATTCGAAGTTATTATTTCACATTAGAAAAAAAATGTGAAAAACTAATAATGCAAAATGAAATATTATACTCTTTTACATACCTTCATTTAATGCCTTCATTTGCTCTATTGTGTGACACGTGGGCAAAGGGGGGACACAGAATTTTGAAATTGATGGCCCGATCTATAGATAATTTTAAAATGATTGTAAATATGTAAATAAATAAAATATTGTATGGTAAAATTAAAAATTACAAGCTACCACTGAATCCGAAAAAGAGATCGATGATAAGGAAATTTTCCACATTCAAGTTTTATTTTCTTGTTTTCTCAAGCAGCGGATAAGCACACCTTAAAAACTTAAACTCACCAAATTTACTACTTTTATTTTTCTCATAATTTTAAAGGATGTACATACTAATAGATGAAATTGTATATATCATGTATTAAATTGTATTTGATGCTCTATATTTTTTAAGAAAAGAATGGACTATGTTTCTAACTAAAAACGGTTTATTAATGTGTATTGACAAGCAAATTGCAAAATAGACTTGAATAGCATCAATTATAAATGATTTTCATGCAGGGACGAATCTAAGTTTTAACGGTCGGGTGGGCTGAATTTTTTTTAAGTTTCGTCACATTAAAATTTTATATTTACATATAACATTTTTTTTAATATATTAATTTAAATTGTGTCATATGGTACTTCAAAACATAAAACTCATCAATAATTAAGTCTGAATTTATCTATAATATTTTTACCAAAATATATTCCAAAAGATTGGTGTTCATTTATAAAATATGTTGCTTTTCTATTAATAAATAATATTTAGTTAAAAAAATTATACAACTTATACTCAGTATTTTTTTAATCATTTCAAAAAATGTTTATCAGTTTAAGAAATATCACATTTAACTCATGTTAGTACATTATTACATTTATAATTTCTCTTTTTCTAATATTAAAGTGGCCAAAAATTTATCATTATCATAATATATAACAAATAAAAAATAAATTATTAATACATATTCTTCAAAAAAAAAAATTAAGAGAACAATGTAGATATTTAATATTGAACAAGTTAAATAAATAAAAATACTAAACGGAAAAAATATAACCATATTCAGATGATTAAACTCTAAATGTTTGGGTGTGAGAGCCTCAGGAATGCACACCCAAAATTATAATAAAATAATTTTTTTTGTTGTGTTTCAATACTACAATAAATTAGTTTTTTTTTTTTTTGTGTTTCAATACTTTAATTAAATTATAATAAGAAAAAAGAAGGAGAGACAGATAGATCGGGAAAAGAAATTTATGTCAAGTTGTATTTTAATTTAATAACTGAATAGAGAGTGTGTGGATAATCTTTAATTTTATATTGAAATTTGTAAATTAAAAAAATAAAAAATAATATTAGATTTGAATTAAATACATATATTGAATTTTATTTATATATTATATACAAATATATAACAGGTTACTGGGGTTTGCACTGGGCTAGAGCCCGGTGTTGCCCCCTCTATGATCCGTCCATGTTTTCATGATATGTAAGAGAGAAACATTCTAAATTTAATTTAATAGATTGAGTACATATTTTATGTATTTGATACATTTTAAAAATGAATATTAATATATTCTAATGCAAATATAAAATATCTAAATTTTATTGATAGATATATAGTATATATTGAATGATATTTTTTGGCATATCACTTAAAATCTTGGCTCCGCCAAGGATTTACTCTTATTTTGAATAAAATATTTATCATATATCTTTTATATATATATATATATATATATATATATATATATTATACTCTCTTTGTTCTGTAGTTGTTTATCACTTTACTTTCGGCACAAGTTTTTGATTGTGATGAAGGGAGTAGTAATTAAAATAATAAAGTAATTTTTAGTTGAAAGTATTGTAGTTCTTTCTATTTTATTATCAAAGCAGATGTTTTTTGAATATAAGTAATAATATGAGATATAATTTTAAAATGTTGTAGTGAACCACTTATTAAAAGAGGTAAACAACTATAGAACGAACTGAGGTAGTACATAACTTAAGATTTAAAGGTAGACATAAAAAAACCAAATCTTATACTAGCAAATGCATGCGATGTGATTAAAATAAATAAAAAGGAAATTAAAACTAGATAAGTGACCAACAACTTGACAATGATACAAACTTAGAGGAAAGAGAAACAAACCCGAGTGCCCAGTGGGGCTAGTTAACTATTGTACAGCTGGAAGACTATCGTTCTTCCTGACGTCAGAAAATTATTTATATACTACTAGCAATGTATATTCCTTTTTTTTTTTAAATGATTGTAGTTTGTATTAAAACGTTTGAACTGTGTATATTGCAATCACACTGTATTACTCTACTAATAATTTAAATTAATAAATATAAAATGATAATGATGTCCTTTTTAATCTTAATATACTATATATTGGTAAACCTAACTCAGCCTATGTGGCGAAATCACGTCTGTTTGCGCAAAGCCCAATTCAACCAGATTATTTTGTTTCAAAATTGTGCACTCTCATTAAAAGTTATAACTTAATGTAAATTTTTTATCTATCTAATTATATTAATTATAAAAATATACTAACACGTTCAATTCTCTAATGATTAACACAATTTTTATTTTTTTTTACATAATCTATCTAATTAAATATAATATTTGTTTATATAAATATCCTCACAAGTCACGCCCCATTGCCCCATATCCATGTGGCGAAATCACGTCCGTTTGCGCAAAGTCCAATTCAACCAGATTATTTCGTTTTAAAATTGTGTACTCTCATAAAAAGTTATAACTTAACGTAAATTTTTTATCTATCTAATTATATTAATTATAAAAATATAATAACACGTCCAATTCTCTTATGATTAACACAATTTTTTTTTATTTTTTTTACATAATCTATCTAATTAAATATAATATTTGTTTATATAAATATCCTCACAAGTCACGCCCCATTACCCCATATCATATTTATTTATATATGTTCTCCGAGTCACATCCACACGCCCATACCCTGTCTAAGGTCTCTTTCTTTTATGTAATTAAATAAAAGATGTTGATTTGTATATTGTAGGAAGTCCTGAGGGAAGTAATTATTTGAGTTCTAAATTATATATGAATTGTTTTCTTCTTTTCTATTTATAACTATTCATCTAATTTGATCAATTTTTTTATTTAATTTTATTTTGTATATTGCATCAATATATTATAGGGGTATGCATGGTTGGGGTATATTATCATTTGAGTTTCAAGTTATTGATTATTTTTATTTTACTTTATTTAATTTATGAATATTTATTTTAATTGTATAACTAAATTAATGGTTGATTTTTGTATATTATAGGGAGTACTGATACAATTTTTTATATTACAAGGAGTAATGAGGTAAGTAATTTGAGTTCTGAATTGGTTATGAATATTTATTGCAATTGTATAATTATTTTGTATATTGCTGGGAGTTTTTTTTATACTTTTTATATTGCATATATTGCGGGGAATTTAATAGTATACGTTTCTTTTAATTTGATGAATTTGTTAATTTAATTTTGTATTGTATATTTAATTTGATTTTATTTTTTATATTTCAAAAAGTATTGAGATAAGTAATTTGAATTTGAATCCTCTAATTTAATGAAGTAGTTGTTTAACTATATAGTACCCTTATTTGTGCATGTACATATGTGCGCGTGTGTGCATATTTAATTATTGTGTGTGTGTGTATGTGTATTGCGTAAGAAGCGAGTTTTTTTGCAGGATTTGTGAGGAACTAATGGTTTGTTGCAGAGGATTTTCGAAGAACTAATGGAATAAAAACGGGTATGATTGGGGTATATTACTATTTGAGTTTCAGCTTATTGCTTATTTTTATTTAAGTTATAAATGTTTATTATAGTTGTGTAATTAAATTAATGATTTTATTTTGTATATTGCAGAGAGTATTGATGTAGTAATTTGAGATCTGAAATCTCAAAAAATGTACATAATATATATATATATATATATATATATAAATGACTTCTTCCCGTTGCAATAGGTCATTTAGCCGCACACGAATATTGTTACTGAATTCTGAAGAAGCAATTTTCTTGGATGTTTTGAAACTTTTGTTTTCGAGTAATAAAAACAATCTTAAAACAAATCTATTGAATCCAATTGATTCAATCTTAAATTATATTTTGTGTGTAACAAAAATAAAAATATTTAAGTTTCAAAAAAAAAAATCAACAATGTTCAGAATTTACGTGTAAATAATAAAAGAAGTAACCAATAGTTTCATGTAGTTCCAATCATTTCATATTAATACCATTTTAATTTAGTGTTATTGTACAAATAAGATGAAAAATAAACAGAAGATAAAAAGGAATATTAGAAAAAAGAAAAGTAAAAAGAAGTAAAGTAAAAATTAAGTATTTTAAAATAGAGTGATTAGAGAGACGGGGGTTGGAAATGTGCGGTTGATGTAATTATGAATTAAAACAAATTGTAAAGCTTTGGCTGGGACTCTCGAAATGATAAAATGTAAAATTTTGTTCGGGATGAAGGGATTTTATTATATCCATACAATCAGTGGCGGATGGAGATGGGTACATGGGTTACAATCGTACCCCAAAATGAAATGTACCCCTCTTTATACCTTGTACTAAAAAAATAAAATTATATTTTATTATGTATAATTAGAAAAAAAATACTTAAATGTATTCCTAAATTTCAAATTCTATTCAAATGTATCCCCACATCTCGAATCCTGAATCCGCCACTGCATACAATATTGAAAAATATTATGCCTATAATTAAATTAATTATATTAATTAAACATTTAAAATATTTAGTCTAACATAATATTTAACCTTTTGTTTTCAATCCCGCGATATTGTAACCTTTTGTTTTCCATCCCGCAAAATTCGCGGGATTACATTCTAGTTTAAAATAATTTAAAACATTAATTGAAAATTACACATATATCTCTAGAGGTGACAATTTGAGCCCGGCCCAGGGGCCAGCCCATACACCCATCGTATCTAGCTGGGCTGGGCCTCATTTATAGTGGCCCAAAAAGAACCGGGCTTGGGGATGAAAATATTATATAGGTTTTCTGCAGAGTTTTATTTTGGTTTTTGAATGATAAGGTTTCAATTCTTGTCCATCTTAATTTGTAGGTGTTTTTTTTTAAGCTTTCTGTGTGGAGAATTAATTGGGTGGGCCTATACATACAATATGAAAGGTTGTTGAGATCAATTTTTCTCTTTTTTTTCCTTCTCGCGTTCTTATCATATTGATGCATTGAATGTTACTGGAACAACATACCTTAGCAAAAAAATTGTAAGCAATTTGCCTGGAATTATATTTATTTTTTGTAAGACCAAAAGTTTAGAGGATGATAACTTGCTTTTCGATATGTTTGTAAGTTTGCAACTATTGGGATTTCGAATACCCCATGTACTCGATATAATATTATTTATCTTTATCTTTCAAAAAAGAAATCTTCTTATTATTGTTTATTACTTATACTATGTATTTAATTTGATAAAATTTAAATTAGCGAGTTTATAAATTGCTATGAAATTTAAATGATATTCTAATTTTAATATTTTACTATTAATATTAAAAAAGAGTCAAAATGGCCCCGTGACTCGGCAGCCCATCCAAGGCCAGGCTGGGCCTGGAATTGAAAGCCCAATTTTCATCCGGGCCGGACTGACCCGTGAACTGCATGTGGTCTGGTGGGTCAGCATTGGCCCGGCCCGAGTTGTTTGTCACCTCAACATATCCCCATTAATATTTTGAGTCATCTTGCGCGCACCAATTGCATCGTGCAATTTGTATAATTTGAATTTAATTTTGACTTATTTGTATAATTTGGATTTAATTTTGACGGGCTTTTAAATGGTCAAACCTGTAAAACGAGCGCCGGTTATAATATTTAAATTTAAAGTTCCAACAAAAATTCTATTGTGATCCAGATAGCCCTAGCAATTGTTCAAATCCTTGTACACATGTGGTGCTCATTACTTTACCACATTAAATAAGAAGAGCACATTTTTTTACCTTATTTATCATCTTTTTTTATTTCTTTTAATTGTTTATGCTCATTACTTTAGCACATTTAATAAGAAAGAATTTCATATACATTTAGGCCTAGTTTTTATATTGAGTCTCAAAATAGATGCTTAGTTTATACATGTCTCAATTCAATATTTAACTTTTAGTTTTTTTTTCTTAATATAAGATTTGATTTAAATATTTTTGTTTTAATTTAAGGTCCAACAATAAAAAGATACAATATGATAAATATATAATTAGAGACACGAGCATAAATAATAGTAAACTAACTTCATTAAAAGGGTGTTCACGGCATTACACAACATGTTCCTTCCTTTAAGATTCACAATATGTTCTTATGAATCCACTTTTTAGTGTTGTTAACCTATTTTATAGGGTGTTCAACTTTGTTAGGTAAAATAATTTCAGCTTTCAAATATCTTCTTAACTTAGAACAGTATGGACGAATATGACCTACTCCAGCACAATAAAAACAGACATACTCTTCAAACAATTCAGCAGATTTTTTTTTGTTTAAGATTCAAAGGTTTTGTCAAACAAGTTCCTTCCTTTACAAAAGAAATAGGTTTACTGGAGATTGGAGTATCTTCAGAAGTTTTCTCAAAATCAAGACAAATATTACTAGATCTTCCAATCATTAAGCATCATTTAAATCATTAGTGCTTGCAGAAAACTTTTTTAAACTCAGAGTAGTACACTTCAGCTCATTCTTCAAAGAAGAAATTTTCATATCTTTTATAGTTAAAAGAACTTCAAGCTTTAAAAAATTCTCTTTCAAATCTGAATTTTCTAAGATAAGGAACTCAACTCCTGTTTTTGAGTTTCTAAATCAGTTTTAAACTTCAAATATTCAGAGTTATATTCAGCAGAATTTGAAGTATCAGTATTTAGAATAGTTCCAGCAAAACATTTAATTTCAAAATCATATTTACTGAAGTTATTTCAGATGTTGTGTTAACATCTGAATCTGCTTCAAACCAATAATCATCGAGATCATCATCAAAAGTATCATCATACACTATTCTAGCAGGCATAACACTTAGTTCACATTTTCCAGCCTCAGTTTCATCATCATAATCATCACTTAAGGTAGCATTAAAGTTCATATTTTTCCTAAGCATAATATTAACACATACATTAGCATAATGACCATATCCAGAACATGCATCACATTTAACCTTTTTCATGTACTCGGGATCATATTTGAACTTGTTATCCTCAGTAAATTGCCTAGGTTGATTGAAACTGGAAGACTAACTTGGAACAAGCTTTTTATCAGAAGGAGATGCATTCTGATTATTCCTATCTCTTGTTGAAAATTGCCATTAGGCTTTCTGAAATTTTCTTTTAAAAAAGTTTTGAATTGCTTAGTGATAAGAGCAAATTGTTCAGAAACATTTTCGTCACATAAATCAGAAATATCATCAGAATCAACTTCAGTAACATAAGGATGTTTACCAACATTATCAGAAGTTTCACCTCTAAAAGCAAGTACTTTCTTCTCTTTATCCTTCTCATGTTTATCATCATCTAACATATTTGAGTTAATCTCATAAGTTTTCAAAATATTGTTCAACTCATTTTGACTCAATAAATCAATATTTTTAGCCTCTTCTATTGCACATATTTTTGTATCAAATCGTTTAGAAACAGTTCTAAGTATCGTATTGACTAAGCAAGTTTTGAAAATTGGATCATTAAGTAAGTGTGACTCATTAGCAATCTCACTTATCCTTTCATTGTATGATGAAATTGTTTCATCATCTTTCATTCTCAAGTTCTCAAACTTGGTTTTCAACATTCGAAGTCTAGTCCTTCGAATACTTTCTGATCCTTCACAATGTTCCTGCAATATTTCTCATGCATCCTTAGAAGAAACACAATTAGATATCAGTTTAAACATAGAAACATCAAGGGCTTTAGAATTGAAATTGGGCGATGTGCATTCATCATTGGACCAATCAATCTCCTTTTTTACTTGAGATTCTTCATCTTTATCATCAAATATTTTTGGTGGATTACAAACACACTACGTCATGCTCTCTCATCTATAGACTTAATGTACATGCGCATTTTGGGTTTCCAAAAGGGATAGTTGGATCCATTCAAAATTGGAGGTTTTAAAGAAGGAGTCAACGAATAATCTATTGCAAAAACACACTTTAAAAATACAAGACCTTTAACTTAGTGTATCAAGTTTATGGCTCTGGCGACAACTGAAAGTATGTGTGCGTGCATTTTCCAGAGTGTTGTTGAAAATATTGTAGTGTTGTTAAAAATATTGTGCAACATGTAAAACAACATATGACAGCGGAAGTATTAAAACCGCAGTGCAAAGGATTTCAAAATTGTGAATAGTCTGAAATCAGACTATACATACCTCATTGTTAAAAACATCACTATAACAAGTAGTGAGATACACAAAAACCTATTACAAGATCCTAAAAGGTCTAGTGAAAAACCACACACCAAAAGCAATCTATTCAATCAAGTAACTAGCTAGTGATCTTATTCAACCTAAAATTTGATCTAACAAGATAAACACAATACTGATGGGAATGTGATTCATTCGACCAGTACATATAGACTAACATCGACACCCACACTCCTAAAAGATACAAACACTCTCGGTTGCACTCTTGGTTGTGTCTCGGATGTTACTCTCTAAAGTTTGGAGTAGAGCAAATGGTATTTCACTTTTCCTTAAACTTGTATCTCGACCAATGCAGTGTATTTATAGACTTGAAGATCAACTGCATTGTCCTATCCACTAGGTTTGGATAGCCTTGAAACTCTCCACCATCAACTCCATGATCTTGGTGTAACCACCCATGATCTTTCTATTGGGATTATACTGGAAAGTATGCTTTTACTTTGTATAATCAAAACTGAATTTCGGACTTATTTACTGAAATAAATTGTTATCACTGATGCTTTAAATATCATCGAATGTTACATATATTTACTGCATAACTGTTCAATAAATAGTACGTGTTACATTGTAGTTAATTTAGTGATACCAGATCACAGAAGATTAAATTAACAGTCCCTTGTAACCAAAAGTACACCATTCACGACCTAGATGGAAATGAACAATCCATTGTGAAAGGTTGAAGTGTAAGGCTCAGATTGGCTTGTCTTGACCAAGAGATTATACTAGTGCATGTTTAGTGCACTGAAGAGGACCTACAGGAGGACAAATTCTTCAGAATTGAACCAGGAAGAATTAGACCTCACTGGTTCGTTATTTCTTAATCTTCGTCCCTTAAATAGGATCGCGTGTGGTTGGTAATTATTGCTTTGACTTATTACGGGTAGAGAATCAACGAGATTCAATACTTTATATCTTGGGCAATATTATTGGTCACATGCGATTGCTAAGATTTAATACGGAGAATCATGTGCAAGTACGCTTGTTCGATTTGCCCCCTTGGGAGGTTCATAAGTTTTATCATACCAAATCTTGCAAGTGGAACTAGTTTCCGGTATGGATAATAATGTTGAACCGTTCCTTAACCAAGGACAAAATATATTAATTAATGGAAATTTATTTCAGTGACTTGAATTAATTAATGGGCTAGATAATCTTAAACATGTGAAATAATAACCGGGAGCCATATTGACTGTAATATGGGTTAAGATGGATAGTACAATATTAATTATATAATGGGATTAATTAATATTTATGGGCTTGAATAATATTGTGGCTCAATATTGATAATTCAAGATCCATTGGAAGGTCCAATCTTAATTCTCCTAAAGGCCCTTCAAGTAGCCCAACATAAAGTCCAATAACTGAAAAAGGTGTAGCAATTCCGCATGTGTAGGATTTATGTGAACTGTTTATATGCATGATTTGTTGTTGAATTATTATTTGAATTAATATATGATTAATTCATGCTAGTAATAATTGTTAGAGTTAAAATTTGTATTTAAATATTCACTCCGAATAGATCCGTGCAATTAATTCCCCAACAACTGGTATCAGAGCCTCGATTTCGGGCTCTGAATTTTAAATTGTAATTTAATTCGTTTTCATTAAATTTGAAATTGGATAGTAGAATTGCTAGATCTTTTTTCCAGGTATCCAATTGTCATGGAATTTAATGTGTTTATTTATGCATGCATATAAATTGTGGTTTTTAATTCGATTCGTTCGAATTCGTTTTGCCTCGTGAGAAAATCCACGAGTAGATTAGAATTTGTTTGATTTGATCAATTTAATAGACTAGTCTAGATCTAGGTTTATTTATTTTATAAATAAATTGTAATCGGATCGGAAACGGAGGCGGAGACGAAGAATTAAAAGATGGGATCCAGAACCGGACGTAGGCAGCGTGCGTCGCGTGAAACATGCCAAGAGAGGCATGCGCGCGACGCGGACGCGGGCGGGCATGCACGGGCGTGGGGCGGCCGGGAGGGGGCGAGGCAGGCATTTCTTCTTCTTAGACGCGGCAACGCCGCCGAGACGCTAAAGAGGGCGCGAGGGCGACGCGGGCGACGTGCGCCAGGCAATTCGGCGCGCGAGCACGGATGCCACTTGACACGACCGGGGGAGAGCTAGGCGGGCACTCCGACCCGCGAGCTGGTCGATGACATGGCTTGACAAGGCGTTCTTTTTAAGACGGTCAAGTGGGAGCTTTTCGAGACGAACGATGAAGGCTATAAAGACGATTTCTCAAGATCAAGACATGACAAAAATTAACCATGACAATTGGATAAATGTGCCCAATATGTTTAATTTTTTGTTTTGATGTTTATGCATTATTTTATGCTTATTTAAATTGTGTTTAAATTTGCGATGCATGAGAAAATATTTTGAAAAATCTCACTTTCGAAAATTACTAAGTATGCTTAAACAATTAATTGGTAATTTTATTCCGGATAATAAAATTGAATTAATTTTGACCTCCATGATTTATTTATTTGTGAATTCTTTTGGAGAAATTTCCCCCACGGGACGATCAAAAGATAGCTTTCACATGAATAAATTCCAAATGGATGATTGTGGATTATTACTAGTGGCGACGATGATCCTCCCCACGAGGCTCGTTCAAAGCGAAATAATAATTCTGTATTTAATCGTGGTTATTACTTAGGTATAAAATTGATATGCCTGTCGAATTTTATATTGGTCAAAGTGCCAACTACTATTAATCTGGATATTAAAGGTTTGTAATCGTTTGTTTGTAACTTTGTTTGAATGTGTTTAAATAATGACCCACCCCACGTGTCTTATTTAAACTGTTTTGAGATGTTGGCTGATGCATGTTCATATTTTTTTGAGATTTTAATATAAAACATGTGATCGAACCTTGTGATATATTTGTGCTTATGCATATTATTATTTATTTCGATTCAAAGATGTCGTAACCTTTTAATCCACTGCTATTATACTTAAAGTCAATAGAATAAGTATGGAAACTATATTGATTGGAAACGAAAGATTATAATTGTCCTAACTGCACAAAAGCACAAGTGGATTCTTGACACACCAAAATCAGATAAGCCAACTGACGAGTCAAAAATGCGGACTCGTCAGATCACCTTGTGAGAGATGTCGTCGCTAAAAATGGTGGAGGGCAAACCCGTAAGGGATTACGTCCTCAAAATTAATGGCCCATCTGAACAAACTTGAGGTTCTGAGTGCAGATTATAATATGGAGACTCAAATGAATTTGGTACTTCACTCTCTGCCCAAAAGATTTCTGAGCATTTTGGCCTCGCTAGCTGATTTGTTGCAAGCTTTGGTCTCGGAAGAGATGTTGATGGGGCACCAAACTCAAGCTGTGACGGCAAGTGGTCCGTCTTCATCTTCTAGGCCTAAGGAAGGCAAGAAAAAGAAGAGGACCAAAAGCCATAAGCAATAAAACTCAACTGTTGCCAAGGGCAATGGTAGGATGAGGAATGCTTGTGGTGTCAAGGAAAATCCAAAGAGGAAGTGCTTCAACAGCGGTAAGGACAATTGAGGTTTGCCTGTTCCAACCCCAAAAGGGCCGGAAAGAAAGGTAATTCTCACACACTAGTTATTGAAACTTGTTTAGCGGCGTATACTTCTCATTCGTGGGTAGTTGATACGGGATCCACTGATCATGTTTGTTTCACAGGTTCAAGCTGACCCGGTAACTTAGTGGGAGTGAGATCCTCATCACACTGGGCGATGCTACGAGAGTGGCAGCTGAAGCAGTGGGAGAAGTGCACCTGTCTTTTAAAAATAGAGTTTTAATTTTAAGAGACGTTCTTTATGTTCCCAGTTTTAGAAAGAATTCACTTTCAGTTTCTAAATTCTGTTAATGGATACTTAGTTTCTTTTAATAAGAATGACATCATTTCTTGAAATGATGAGTGTATCTGTTATGAGACATTGATAGACAATCTCTATACAATTAACTGTGCACACCACTCACGAAAAGCATCCTATAACACATCAACTGTTTCCGAGAAAAGAAAACGTTCATCAGACGTGAACGAGACACTTCTATGGCATCTAAGATTGGGACATATTAATCCAAAGAGGATCCAAAGGTTGGTGAAAGACGGTTCACTGGAGTTTCTCCAAGTTGAACCAATTCCAACCTGCGAATCATGTTTGGAGGGTAAAATGACCAAGAGGGCATTCGGAGCCAAGGGGAATAGAGCCAAAGAAGTGTTAAAAATCGTTCACACAGACGTATGTGGTCCAATGTCAACCAAAGCAAGGGGAAGTTATGAGTATTTCGTCACTTTTATTGATGACTACTCAAGGTACAATTATATTTTCCTTATGAAGCATAAATCTGAGACCTTTGAGAAATTCAAAGAATTTAAGGCTCAAGCAGAGAATCATAGGGGAAAACGTATCAAGTCTCTACGATCCGATCGTGGAGGCGAGTACCTCAGCGATGAGCTTTTGAACTACTTGTCTGATAAAGGGATTGCATCCCAGCTAACTGCACCCGGAATCCCTCAACAAAACGGGGTTGCAGAGCGAAGAAACAGAACTCTTTTGGAAATGGTTAGATCTATGATGAGTTATGTGGATCTTCCCAAGTCGTTCTGGGGTCATGCCTTGGAAACAGCGGCTTACATTCTGAAGTTGGTGCCATCCAAATCGGTTCCCAAAACTCCCAAAGAATTGTGGATCGGGTGCAAGCCCAGTTTGAGACACATGAAAATTTGGGGGTGTCCGGCCTACGTGTTGGACAAGGAAGCCGAAAAATTGGATCCTCGATCAGAATTAAGGTTGTTTGTAGGATACCCCGAGGGAACAAAAGGGTGTATGTTCTATGGTCCCGAAGATCAAAAGGTGGTAATAAGCACCCACTTTAAATTTTTGGAAGAAGACTATATGAACAAAAGAAGACCCAGAAGTGAGATTACCTTAAATGAGCTAAGGGGGCTAAACTCAGTGCCAACTGTACAAGATGACATACCAAACGACACACTTACACAACCGGAACCTCGTCATAGTGGGAGGGTTGTGAGACAGCCCTAGAGATTCATGGGGCTAGGAGAGTCCTCGGACTTGATTCCCGGACAAGACGAATCAGACCCATGGACATATGATGAGGCAATCCAAGACAAGGATGTGGTTTCTTTGCAAACAACAATGAAAGCCGAAATGGGTTCTATGGATCATAACAGAGTGTGGGAGCTAGTCGAACCACTTAATGGGGTCAAACCCATTGGTTGCAAGTGGGTGTAGAAGAGAAAAAGAGGACCGGACGGGAAGGTGGAAACCTTCAAGGCAAGGCTTGTGGCGAAAGGTTATACTCAGAAAGAAGGGATCGACTATGAGGAAACTTTTCGCCTGTAGCAATGCTCAAATCCATCTGAATTCTCTTGTCGATTGCTGCGCATCTCAACTTTGAAATCTGGCAAATGGATGTCAAGACGGCTTTCCTTAACGGAAGTCTTGATGAAGAAATCTATATGCAACAACCCCAAGGCTTCATTGAAAAAGACCAAGAACACCTAGTTTGTAAGCTCAAGAAGTCCATTTACGGACTCAAACAAGCATCCAGAGCTTGGAACCAATGTTTTGATCATGTTATAAAGTCTAATGGGTTTGATCAAAACGAGTTCGAAAGTTGTGTGTACAAAAAGCGTGTCGGAACTACATTGGTATTCTTAGTACTATACGTGAGATTTACATTCTCGATCATCGGGAACGATGTAAAGGTGTTATCGACGTAAGGGCATGACTTTCAAAAACAGTTTTGATATGAAGGACTTAGGGAAGCCGGCACATCCTTGGGATCAAGATCACTCGAGATCGCAAGAAAAGAATGATAGGCTTATCGCAAGCTTCATACATAGACAACGCCTTTGAAGCGATTCAAAGATGCAGATTCCAAGAAAGGCTTCATACCTTTTCGTACATGGAATCCATCTATCGGAAATGTGCCCTAAGACACAAAAAGGAGATAGATGACATGAAAGACATTCCTTATGCTTCGTCTGTCGGAAGCCTTATGTATGCAATGTTGTACACGAGACCGGATATCTGCTTTGCCGTTGGCATGGTGGCAAGATATCAAAGTAACCCGGGGAAAGAACATTGGACGGCAATTAAAAACATTTTGAAGTATCTTAAAAGAACTCGAGATAGAATGTTGGTTTATCAGTCAAATAGTCTAATCCCCAACGGCTACACGGACTCGAATTTCCAATCAGACTTAGATTCCAGAAAATCTACCTCCGGTAGTGTGTTTTGCATGGGGGGAGGAGCCATGACATGGAGAAGCGTTAAGCAGAAATGCATCGCAGATTCTACCATGGAAGCCGAATATGTAGCTGCTTGCGAGGCAGCGAAAGAAGCGGTTTGGCTCAAGAACTTCCTAGTGGACTTGGATGTAGTTCCGAATTTGCCCAGCACAATCACTATTTATTGTGACAATATCGAAGCAGTTGCAAATTCAAGGGAACCAAGAGCCCACAAGGCCAGCAAACACATTGAAAGGAAATACCATCTTATACGAGAAATCGTTAAGAGAGGAGATATAGAGGTGGCAAAGATCGCGTCGAAGATAACCCAGCGATCCATTCACAAAGGGTCCGCCTCGATCATACATTCGAGAGACATGTGGAAGGAATGGGTGTCAAGACCGCTCCCCAATCTGCTTTTTATATAAGTGGAAGACATTATTAGGTTCGTGTAGGTGACATTAGATGTCACGACAGAACTACACGAGACATCTTTGTAGTATATTTAAAAGGACTTTGAGTATAAGTGGGAGACTGTTGGGATTATCTTTGAAAGTATGCTTTTACTTTGTATAATCAAAATCAATTTCTGACTTATTTTTTGAAATAAATTGTTTATCACTAATGCTTTAAATATCATCGAATGTTACATATATTTCTTTGATAACTGTTCAATAAATAAGACGTGTTACATTGTAGTTAATTTAGTGATACCGGATCACGTAAGATTAAATTAACGATCTCTTTTGTAACCAAAAAGTACACCATTCACGACCTAGATGGAAATGAACAATCCATTGTGAAAGGTTGAAGTGTAAGGCTCGGATTGACTTGTCTTGACCAAGAGATTACACTAGTGCATGTTTAGTGCTTCAAGAGGACCTCCACAGAGGACAAATTCTTGAAATCCGAACCAGGAAGAATTAGACCTCGATGGTTCGCTATTTCTTAATCTTCGCCCCTTAAATAGGATCGCGTGTGGTTGGTAATTATTGCTTTGACTTATTACGGGTAGAAAATCAACGAAATTCAATACTTTATATCTTGGGCAATATTATTGGTCACATGCGATTGCTAAGATTTAATACGGAGAATCGTGTGCAAAGACGCTTTGTTCGATTTGCCCCCTTGGAGGTTCATAAGTTTTATCATACCAAATCTTGCAAGTGGAACTAGTTTCCCAGATGGATAATAATGTTGAATCGTTCTCAACCAAGGACAAAAGATATTAATTAATGGAAAACTATTTCAAAGGCTTGAATTAATTAATGGGCTAGATAATCTTAAACACGGGAATAATAACCGGAGCCATATTGACCGTAATATGGGTTAAGATGGATAGTCAATATTAATTATGTAGTGGGATTAATTAATATTTATGGGCTTGAATAATATTGTGGCTCAATATTGATAATTCAAGATCCATTGGAAGGTCCAATCTTAATTCTCCTAAAGCCCCTCAAGTAGCCCAAAACATAAAGTCCAATAACCTAAAAAATGTTTTTAAAATAAAATAAATATTTGTTGCTATTTTTCCTATTTTTTCGAAAATAGTAAATAAAAGAAGGAGAAAGATTTTCTTTGAATTTTGTTATGGAATGAAGATAAGTATTCTTGGAATACAAGATTATCTCATTAAATTCAAGAAATCTCTCACTTGGTTATTTACTATGTAAATTTCGAAAATCTTGAAAGAATAAGGGAAAGAAAGATTTTCTTGATTTTCTTGAAAAGATATTATGGAAGATATGTATTCTTGGAATACAAAAATATCTCATAAATTCAAGAAGATCCAAATCTTGGAATCTTGATCCTTATTTTTCGAAAATTCTCATAACAAGAGGAGTTGGGATTTTTATGGAATATTTTAATTATAGAGAAAAGAATATAGGAGATATATTCAAGATTTCTTGGAGATCAAGAAAAAGATTTTCTTCCCCTATTCCATGCCAAAAAATCGTCCAACACCCCTCTATAAATAGGGGATGAATGTTTCATTCCCAAGTACAATTCCATGTGCTGGAAAAATTAGTAAATCCACAAAGGTGGTGCAACAAATTTTTTATTTTCCCTTTTGTTAATTGTTCACGAGTTTCCTTCCACCGGAGTGACGAGCAAGGACTAGGGAATACTTGGGAAGACTTTTTAGTGTGTTTAATCGACGAGACCATTGCCACTCCAAGAGGTTAGTTCACATAAACCCGTAGCAATTCCGCATGCGTAGGATTTATGTGAACTGTTTATATGCATGATTTGTTGTTGAATTATTATTTGAATTAATATAGGATTAATTCATGCTAGTAATAATTGTTAGAGTTAAATTTGTATTTAAATATTCATTCCGAATAGATCCGTGCAATTAATTCCCCAACACTTTCTATTCTCACTTATTCACAATGCAATAGCCTGACAATAAAATCAAATTGTCATCAACCCTCCAATGTAGGAAACATAGAAAAACATATCTATTAAAACAGAGTCAGTGTTAGGAGAAATGGTAAATTTCTTATGTTGTGCAGAATGTTGTCCAATATATGGAACAACATCTGTGCAACATCAATAGAGAAAACTGAAGAAATTGAGAAGAATATAGAAGAGAAAAAAGAAAAAGAAGAACAAGAGAAGTGAAGGAAAAAATTGAAGAAGCAGCGCCGTGAAAATCAAAACTGAGATCTTAATCGCGTTTGTTGCGACGCGAGGAAGAAGAAGAAATCTGGAGGCTGCGAGACGCGAGAAAAAAGAAGCCCTGCCGAACCCGGCATTGCAGATTTATGGAAAAAAAAAACTCAATTAACTTGTAATTATATATATGATTTTTATGCAATATTGTATATAAATTTTTGTGAATTATCTTTCTAGAATAATCTTATTGGAACGACTTTTACATTATTTTTCCATCCACCCAATTCGCTTTTTTTTTTCTTTTCTTTTTTTAATCAGTATCCACCCAATTCCTGTGCTACATATTCTATTGTCAACATATATTAATTTAACTATAAAGTCGGTAATGTTACGTTGATGTACGCAACTTTTTGTGGGCACCTTGCATCAATTTAGAATTGATGTATTTATATTTCAATTCAGTTTTTTTTTTTAAATATTTGGGCCCGAACCTGATCCAAGTGGTTCATGGTTCACTCGGCCCTAGTGTTTATGGTTCACCCGGCCCGAATGGGTCATGATTTAAAATTTAGGGTTCATGATTTAGAATTTAAGGTGTAGGATTTATGATTCATGGTTCATCCAAATTAAAACTGAATTCAATTGCTTCAACATAAGCATCACTCGCATATGTATGATGCATTATATTGTATTAAACCATTAATTAAAGAATAAATACATAAATAAAATGGACAACTCTGGAAATGACCTAAAGCTGACCTTAAAAATTAAGTATCAAAACAGATCAAAAAGGAAAGAATTCATAATTTGGAGAGTTTGTAATGATATGGAGAATATACAAAAAGAGAGGTGGAGACAGATAAAGTAGTGACTTTTCACAAGCCCAAAAGGTGTAATTTATTTCGTAGCATCGCAATCATGTCCAACGGCCGTTACCATTATGTATGTATATATTTGTCCACACTAGACTATAGTACAATATTGTCGAAATGCATTCATTCATGCATAATCAAATGATTTAGTTAATACTATTCTTTTTATCTTAAAAATTAAAATATGACCAAATTAATATTTTTCCAACTTCAAATGTCAGATTTACCTTTTGTGATCAAGTAGTTGCTACTTCTCCCGTCTCTCTCTTATATGAATATTTATTATTTGCACGAATTTTAATGTACAAGTTGTTTATTAGTATTTAAATAAATACATTATTTTTTTATTGGGATTGAATGGAAAAATAATAAAACTTGTGTAAATAAAAGGAGATAACGTTAATTTTAGTGTAAAAAAATAAGGACATATAGTGCTATATTAAGATATTTGAAGGTGTTTTGTAAAAAGATAGAGTTTATTTATTATCATTTAAGGAAATATTCAAATAAAAAGGGGATGAAGTGAATATATTGGAAAATGAACAGTACTGATCTCATCCAAGATTGTCTTAAATAATTTATTTACTAGAAAGAAAAATGTAAATTAGATGGAAAGTTCGTGCATATATCAATCACCGTATAATTAGTGTGTATTTTTATAATACTACTTTCATCCCAAACTTGTTTATCCTTTTTTTTAAACGGTTCGTCTCAATTTTTTTTTTAATAAAAGGCAATAAAGTAACTACACCATTTTTAACTATTCTCTCCCAACATCTCAAAATTATGTCTCATGTCATTACTTTTAAACATAAAAAGTCATCTAATTTAAAACTCCCTCTAATTTTTTTAGATGTCATTCTGGGTATTTTCAGACAAATTAAGGATATTTTTATGTCAAAATTAACCTTAATTAATAATAATTAAATATTCTTAACAATAATTAGTATTGGCTGAAAAATTATTTAGGGAGCACATTTTTTGAAAATTTTAAATTTGAAATAATCATATTAGAGGTATATATGAGATAATGAGATAAAAATAGCAGAACGACATTTATTATACAAATATTTTGAAATGCTTAAACTACATTTAAAAAAATGAAGGAAGTAATAAAATAGAAAAGACTATAATATCGTCAATCAAAAGTCATTTTATCACTTTAAATACTAATAAACAACTCTCATATTAAAATTTATTTCGTCTACGCTGGGGTGTTGGGTAGTCCCCACCTGCTGACACGTTTCATTACCTTTAAAAAAACAATTTTTTATTCTTAATTTCAATTTTTTTATTCTTAATATTTAAATTAAATTTAACTCAATTACATCATAATTGAATATTTGTAACACTTTTACATTTGTACTAAACATACTTTCGATTAAAAAATAAATATTTTATCAAATTTTAAATAACACATAAAATATTCTTTCACTTGTTCGATTATTTTCATACCCAAATGACTACCTTCATATAATTTTTTATATATTTTTTTTAAGATTATAGCTAAATAGATTTGACACTCACCCATTTCAAAATATTAAATTATCATTTTCAAATTATGTTATGTCTCGTTTTAAGACCATTTCACGAAAGACCTCGCATATTTGTAAGCTTTATTTATTTTATCAACATGTGTATTTGAATAATGAAATAAAATAGAAATAATAAAATAATAATATGAAACTGAAACTAATTCTAAAAAGAGTGTAGCATGTTAAAATTTTCAACAATATTTAAAACTCAAATAATTAAGCTAAGTCAATATCTTTTTTAAAGGCTTGTCATATATTAATATATATTAAAGGCTTCATTGAAGACTTGTTAACATATATACTAAGCACAAATTAACACTACCTTTTTTTAAAGTGTTAAAGTGTTGTGCCCAAATTATGCACCATCTCATTCTCACGCAAGTGTGTCTCTACTTTTAATTATGATTTGAATTAATTGTTAGTTTAATTGAAATATTAAGAAGACTGTAATTAAAAAAAAGATATTGATTTTTTAATTGAAATTTGTTCATTGCAAATGTAAAAGTATTATAAATATTTAATTATTATTTAATTAAGTTACAAATTTAATTTAAATATTACGAATAAAAAATTGAAATTATAATAATAAAATGTGTCAGCATGTGGGGCCAGCACCCAACATATATGAAACCTTAAAACTCATGTCAGAAAGCAAAGGGTTAAACAATTTGAGACAGAGGAAATATTAGTTATTTTAAATAAATAAATATAATTAATATTCATTGAACGATAATTATTTTTCCTAAATAATATTTTTTTTATTTTCATTAAATATTATTAGTTTTTGTCGATATTGAACAACATGTTAATTGGTCTTTATTAATTATTTTAATTAAAAAATATTTTTTTATTAAATAATATTAAACGTGCAGCAATTATATGGGGCAATTGATGGACAAAAGTGTTAGCTAAATTGGATGAGTTTTGGATTAGTGAATGAAATCAATATATTAGTTTGGATCTGTCGCCCAATATCATATGGTCACATACCTAAAGACACATTTGCATAAGATCGTCTCATGATGAGATGAGATATAAATTATTATTGATGCTTTTAACACTTTAAAAAAAATGAGTGTTATTTGTGTTAGATTGTACCCTATTTCATACTCACGTGAGTTTTTATCGTAAAAAAAATCGTAGTTGATTTTGGTCCTGGAACATTCATCGTCTTTTTTTAGTAAACTTCCAATCATAATTAATGTGTTTCAAAAGATATTAATTTAATATATAGGTCTGTCTGATCAAGCCCGTTACTCTGTAAAAGGCTGCAAATAGAAGTCATTCATCGAACCTCTTTGTCTTTACTGAATGTTTAAAAAAAAATGAAAATATATAGCTTAAAATTGGATGATTTTCCGCAGGGCGTTCTGAATTCTGATCATCAATACGGAATTTCAATTAGAATTGATCCCAATTTAATTGTATAAAAATAATTTAATAGGTAGGATAATATATGTTTGTTTCACCTATTGAATTTTGTGAAATCATTTCACCTAAAATTTACCGAAATGAAAATAATAAGAACTAGACGTGACAAAGCTTTAAAACTAAGGGAAAATGTTGATTGATCTAAAATAGATAAGTAGAGACAAATATGTGAACAAGAGATCCATAATAGGTTATCAACTTGCCCAAAGGTTTTACAAGACTGCCACACAAATTTATTACTTATGACTAAATTTCCTTATTAAGTACTAAAAAGAAACAAAAACATGTAAAATCTCGCTCACTTAATCACCTACAAAGATACTCCCACATTTAAAATAAATCCTAAGACGTCTATCTATCTCAAGAAACCAAATCAAATGGAGCTCAAATTTTGAATCAAAATTCAACCATTAACAAGGCCAGAAGATAGAGCCATAAGGAGGATTGCAGCATCCTTCTCGTCTTCCGGAAACACGCGATGAAACGCCAAATCTTTGCTTATATTTATCAAGAAATCCTCAAAACCAATCTTCTTCGGTCCGTTGGATGGCGATCCAACGGCTGTCGTGCAATCTACCGCCGTTTTTAAGCGTTTTTTGAGATGTGAGGAATGCCCGTTTTTCTTCTCCTTGTGTTGCATTTTGATCTTCACCGTCTGGTGATGATCAATAGCGCCAGCAGGCATGCCGCTTGCGGCAGCTGCAGCTGCTGCCGCCATGGCGCGCCTAGCCTTCCTCTGTCTGATCCCACACGCGTTACAGAGCGACTGAATAAATGACAAAAAGAAGAAAATTAACAAAATAAATAATGAATCGTATCAATTACTCAACATAATTATATATTAAATGTGAAATAGCTTTACCGTGCAAATGGTTCGCACAAATCAATTTATAATAAAAAAAAAGTTACACTCTTTATTAATTTATCAAATCGATATTTTCTAATGAAACGATTTATACTATTTAGAAAAATACACAAAAAAAACAAACCAATTGTACGATAAAATCCGTTTACATGACATTGTCACAATTAAAATGGTGAAAAAGTATAATTTAATTAATTTACCTTAGGGCCTTTGGGACCACTTCTCCAAAGAGGAGTCTTGGTAGTGTTGCAATCAGCACAAACCCTAATTGGAGTGTTATTGTTGTAAGAACAACTGTTGCTGCTCATTTCAGTTTCCGAGGAAGACGAACGCTTCGGATCGTCACTCTTCATCTTCTGCATCACCCTCATCTTCGACGACATCCACTTGACCGCGTTATTACCATTATGCCCCTCGCGATGATCTTCCTTTTTCCAAAGAGTTAATTTCAGCCCGCTCTCCACCTTGTTCTTGATCTCGTACGTTGATCCACCTTCATAATCGTAGCTTTCATCCTAACATCATCAAAACACATACCATTAATTATACATAAGATCATTTTCTAATTTTGTAAAAAATATTTATTACATATGTATTATTATAAGAATATTGACCTATATTTATTGATAGAAACTGTGTCATTACAGCTTCTCTAGCTATAAGTCTTTAATGACAGGAGCGATCATGTCTTTAAAGATCGTTAATTTCCTGTCATTAAGGAATTTTAGCTAGAGAAGTTGTAATAAAAGATCGTTTATGTCATTAAAAGTCAATTTTTTTTGCAGAGTATACGTACCGAGTTATGCTGAGGCTGGTAATTAAATTGAGGACGATCGTAGAACGATGATCCGGTGTTATTATCTTGAGTTGAATTGGAGAAAAAATGGCAAGAAGATTGATTAGGGCCAAAAGGGAGGAAGTGGTGATCATTTTCATGATTAACTTGATGCATAGGAAAAGGTGAAGGAGAAGAATTTAAGTTCATGATTTCTAATTTTGTACTAGCAACCAAAAAACATGTATATAAGAATTCAAAA